>SJYC01008676.1:0-17536 GCA_006408675.1 Madoqua kirkii
AGGAGGAGAGAAGAATATAATCCCAGGGAGATGTATTTATCATGACTGACGATATGCAAGATGCTGAGGCTGGCCCTGCAGATGCTAAAAGGAATGTCACGAGTGTCGCCTGCTTAAAGATGCTGACGGAAGACACAGTCCTTACCCTCAAGGAAGGAATGGCCCCAGAGACGAGTGGTAGGTGCCAGTCAGCTGGCTGTGACGCAAGGCTGAACGCCGAGGCAGTAGAGGGCGCTCTTCCCGAGGCAGGGTCAGGGGAGGCTTCGCGGAGGCTGAGCATCTGAGCCGGACTGAGAAAGAGGCGCAGGATTTCTGCAGGGGAAGGAAGGTGACCTGGAATAGAATGCAGCCAAGTGCAGGAGGGCTTCAGGGAAAGCCAGTGGGATGTGCAGAGGAGCAGGGAGACATGGGCTGTGTCTGTGGCTGCAGGCCATTGGGGGTGGGGGTGGGGGGGTCTTGGAGGCCACACTGGGGAGCCTGAACCTTACTCTAACAATCAGGAGCCATGGGGAGTCTCAGAGGAGAGGGCCTCCCTCTCATGTTCTTGCTTCCTCTGACTCAAGACCCCTCACTAACCCCTACCCCACATCCACCTTGCTGTTTAGGCCCTTCTGGGCTTCCAGACACAAGTGTAGAGTAGGGAGGGGCCGGGGCCAAGCTTTCCCTCTCTCCTTACCCGTGGGAGAGTGCAGGGAGGCAGGGACTAGGATTCAAACTTCTGGGTCTGTCCCGTCTCTTATCACACTGCCCCACTGTGTGACACCAAGCCCATCCCAGTCCAGCCTGAATTTCGTCTTCTGGCGTCGAGAGTGCCCAGCAAGGTGACTCTGAGGTTTGTCCCACTCTGAGTGCTCCATCCTGATGACCCATTTGGAGACACGGGTGGGTCTGGACTGCAGCTTGGCCTCTCCTTGTTCCCCAGTGGGAAGGAAGGTCAAGAGGAAAAGACCAGAACTGTTCCTCCCATAACCCCTCAAACACCTGTGAGCCAAGAAGCATCCATTTGCATATCTACAGTCAGCTTCACCAGCTAGTAGCTGGTAGTGGTAGAGGCCGGAACCCGTGAGCCCCAAACCACAAGCAATAAGAACCACCGTTTACTGGGCTTGTGCTGGGTGCTTCCTGTACATGGTGTCTATTTAATCAAGCCTTAGGACAATCTGCATGCTGGGTATACTGCAGAGGAGAAAACCCAGCCAGGACAGGGGACATAACGCTGCCCAGACCCCCAGACCTCAGAGGTGGTGGAGTGACTTCTCCACCCCATCCACACACCACACCTAGATTCAGTGTTCCTAAGCACAGTGTTGCTCTTGTTCCTATCTCATTCATGAACTTCTTTCCAGAACCTACTCGCCCCCCCAGAAAATAAAATCCAGATTTCTTAGCATGGCACTTCATGACCTATCATATATTTCCAGTCTTATTTCTACTCCCCAAACCATGAACTACTTGTCATTCTGAGAAGGCATACCCTGGTGCGTTCTTGGCCGTGGCTTACCTTGTCCCTCCACATAAAATATTCCTGTGCCCATCAGCACCTGTCAGAACCCCACCACCTGTAAGTGTCCTCTCCCCAGAAGCTGTTGCCTCTCCACCTAGTCCTGTGCTTGTTCTTTTTCCAGATCCTCACTCAAGGCACTCTCAGCCTTTTGAACCAGACAGTTGTTTGTTATATGAAATTCTACCCAAGACTGCAGGACACTCAGAATCTCTGGATCTGCCCATATGATGACCTCTAGTGATTATGATAATTAAAATAATACCCCTCACCTGAAACTATAAAACTCCAGAAGAAACACAGGCAATAACCTCTTAACACCCGTCTTGGTAATGATTTGGGGGGTTTGACACCAGAGATAAAGGCAACAGAGCAAAAATAAATAAGACTATATCAAGGTAAAAAGCTTGTACGTGGCAAAGGAAACCAGCAACAAATGAAAATGCAACCTATCTAATGGGAAAAAAAATTTGGAAATCATGTAGCTGGTAAAGGGTTAATATCCAAAAATATACAAAGAACTCATATAACTCAATGGCAAAACAATCCAGTTACAACATGGGCAGAAGATCTGAACAGACATTTTTCCAAAGAAGACATGCAGATACATGAAAAGGTGCTCTACAACACGAATTACTGGGGAAATGCAAATCAAATCCACAATGAGATATCACCCCACACCTGTTAGAATGGGTATTATCAAAGAAATGGGGAATAACAAGTGTTGCCAAGGATGAGGAGAAAGGGGAACCCCCATGCACTGTTGGTGGAAAAATAAATTGATGCAGTCACAATGGAACACAGTATGGAGATTCCTCAAAAAAATAAAGTACAACTACAATATAATCCAGCAATCCCACTTCTGGGTAATTAGCACAAGAAAATGAAAACATTAACTTGAAAAGATATGTGCACACCCATGTTCATAGTAGCATTATCTATGGTAGCCAAGATATGGAAACAACACTGTGTCCATCAAGTGGATAAATAAACTGTTAGATATACACATATACATGATGGAATCATATTCAGCCATTAAAAAAGAAATCTTGCCATTGCAACAACATGGATGAATGTTGAGGGTATTATACTACATGAATAAGTCAGAGAAAGACAAATACCGTATGATCTCACTTATATGTGGAATCTAAAAACAAACAAATGGATAGACAACAAGGTCCCACTGCATAGCACAGGGAACTACATTCAATGTCCTGGGATAAACCGTAATGGGAAATAATACAAAAAAGAATGCATATATATGTAGAACTGAGTCACTTTGCTGCATAGCAGAAACTAAAACATTATAAATCAACTATACTTCCATTTAAAATATAAAATGTAAAATAGGGCTTCCCTGGTGGCTCACTGATAAACACTCCACCTACCTGCAGGAGACACAGATTCAAATCCTTGATCTGGGAAGATCCCACATGCTGCAGAGCAACAAAGCCCATATGTCACAACTATTGAGCCTGTGCTCTGGAGCCCCGGAGCCGCAACTACTGAAGCCCGTGAGTCCTACAGCCTGCGCTCTGAAAGAAGAGAAGCTACCACAGTAAGAAACCCATGCACTGCAACTGGAGAGTAGTCCCCACTTGCTGCAACTAGAGAAAAATCCCGGGCAGCAATGAGGACCTAGCACAGTCAAAAATAAATACATAAATAAATAAAAAGTTTTTAATGTAAATGAAATAGAAAATTAAACTTAAAAAATAATTAAAAATGATTCCCCTGGCATTTCCAACCACCTTCCGGGAATGAAAACATGACTGCGTGGGTAACAGTGATGTGCGTAGGTGTCTATCTCCCCAGTGGACGGCTTGTACCTTGAGAACAGGTGGTATTTTTTTCATGCAGTTTTTTTTCCTACAAGCCTAACACAATGCCTTGCACATTTCAAGTGGTGAAAACGTCTGTTGAACGCACATGTACTACAATGTTCTTTTTAGTTTCCTACTTAATAAGTAAACTGATCAAGTTCTATAGTCAGAGCAATAGCAATCCCCATGCCAACATAAACTCTTCCTGGTTCTTCCATTTAGTCATCAAAATTTTTACTTGACTTCTGAACATTAAGAAATCTAGCAGAGTGCCAATGTCTGCAACAGCTCTCACTCACTAATGCAAAATCTGCAAAATCCCTAAGAGGATTTAAAGATATTTATCCACACTTCTATTTGCCAACATAGAACAAATATATAAATAGACAGATACAGAGCCAGATCCCAACATTGACAGATCCTGACTTTTACTTCTCCAGCAAAGCCATTTTCAGTAGGTGCCACCTTCCTTCTGGGGCCCAGGATCCAGGCTTCACTTTGCAACCAGGTGGATGCTCAGGATAAATCAAAGTTGGCTGCTCAAGACATTGTCAGAGGCTGTACAGCCTTGGAGGTTCTGGAAAACATAGAACCCAGAAATAGCTCATGTTTGGCATGAAAGCAGTAGAATGTAACAACATCATTCCATTTCCAACATGAAATGCATGAGGACCAGAATTTGCCTGGGGTGGTGAGGACTCTGGAGGACTGAGCTAGTTTCTGAATCCTACTCCTGAGATGGCCCAGGACTGCTGCAAAAGAAAGAGCTAGACAGGCAGTAACTGATAGCAGAGGCAGGCAATGATCTTGGAAGCAAGAGGCCCTGTTCCTGGTTCCACTTGTTACCACTAGGCAGGTGACCACGGGCAAGTCATGTAACCTTCCCAAACTCCACTCATGAGGAGCGATATTACACGCCTTGCTTACTGCTTACTGCTATGGCAGTCAACTAAGTTAACGCATGTTTTTGTTCATCACTAAGTCATGCCCAACTCTTTGCAATCCCGTGAACTGCAGCACACCAGGCTTTCTGTCCTTCACTATCTCCCAGAGTTTCCCAGATTCATGTCCACTGAGTCAGTGATGCCATCCAACCATTTCAGCCTCAGTCACCCACCCCCTTTCTCCTCCCTCCCTTAATCTTTCCCAGCATCAGGGTATTTTCAGGTGAGTTGGTTTTTCGCATCAGGTGGCCAAAGTATTGGAGCTTCAGTTTTGGCATCAGTCCTTCCAGTGAAAATTCAGGGTTGATTTCCTTTAGGATTGACTGATTTGGTCTCCTTGCTGTCCAAGGAACTCTCAAGAGTCTTCTCCAGCACCACAATTTGAAGGCATCAGTTCTTCAGTGCTCAGTGGTCCAACTCACATCTGTACATGACTACTGGAAAAACCATAGCTCTGACTATATAGATCTTTGTCAGCAAAGATCTGACAAAGTTAATATGTGTTGATGTTCATTTTAAATTATAAGTCACTGTACAAGCTGAACTATAAATTATACCAGGGATGTATAAACTATGGCAGGGATGAAGGAGTCCACCCCCTTCCTGAGGACCTGGAGCCTAAGGAGCCTGAGAGCGGGTTGAATCCATGAAGGAAATGATCTCTGGGCGACTACTATCCTTTCAAAGACTATCCTTAAGGAGACCTAGGAAGTAGTGTTTCTTTCTGTCAACTGTAAAGTGAAACCCTAAGCATAAAATTTTCACATTCATTGTTCTTCAAGTAATAAAGCAATTCATATTCACTACAGAGATGCAGCAGAGTAAAAACAAGAAAATGTAGAATACCCACTGTCTTAGCTTGGGCTGCCATAACAAAGTACCATAGACTGGGTGGCTTATATGATAGACATTTATTTTCTCACAGGTCTGGAGGCTAGAATGCTGAGGTCCGGGTGTCAGCGTGATTGGTTCTGGTGAGAGCTGTGAGCTGACCTGGCCTTTCCAGGATGTATGTGCATGGGAGAGAGAGATTTCTCTATTCTTCTTCTTCTAAGGCCACCAAACTCACAGAATTAGGACTCCATGCTTATGACTTCATTTAATCTTAATTAACTCCTAAAAGCCTACACCTGAATACAGTTTAGTTAGGAATTAGAGCTTCAACATATGAATCGAGGGGGACACAGTTCAGTCAATAGCACCTACAATCTCGCTCATCTAGAGAAGACCACTCTCTATACTTTGGTATATCGTCTTCCACCCTTCAAAGTGCATAGATTTTTAAAAATGAGACCATACCACACAGATTAATTTCCTACTCAACCATACTTGGTCCCAGTCTTTTCATGTCATCAAATTGACTTCTCCAACATTACTTTAGGTGACTGCTTAAATTCCTCAGAGTGGCTATATCATTGTTTCTATCGTCCTTAATTTTGGCCTTGGAGTCTGTAGCCAACTTTGCCAATTACAGCGAGTACTGGGCTGAACACCCTTGACTATTTTCTTAGGACAAATTTTAGGGAGTGAAATCACAGGTCAGTGGGCATGCACACTTCTAAAATCTTTGATGAGAAGTATCACAACATTTGTACTCCTTTATACTCCCACTAGTAACAAATGAAAATCTGACTTTACTTTTTTTTTAAGGCTTTTTATTTGGGGATAAATTTATATCTACAGAAAAGGTGCCAGAATAGTTCAGAGTACAGAAAGTGGTCTATATGCTCTTTACCCAGAATCTCCTAATCTTCATGTATTACTCACCATGGTGCCTTCATCAAAACTAAGAAATTATGGAAGATTACTCAGCCATTAAAAAGAATGCACTTGAATCAGTTCTAATGAGGTGGATGAAACTGGAGCCTATTATACAGAGTGAAGTAAGTCAGAAAGAAAAACACCAATACAGTGTACTAATGCTTATATATGGAATCTAGAAAGATGGTAACGATGACCCTATATGTGAGACAGCAAAAGAGACACAGATGTAAAGAACACTCTTTTGGATGCTGTAGGAGAAGGCAAGGGTGGGATGATTGAGAGAATAGCATTGAAACATGTATATTGTCATATGTGAAACAGATCGCCAGTCCAGGTTTGAGGCATGAAACAGGGTGCTCAGGGCTGGTGCACTGGGGTGACCCTGAGGGGTGGGATGGGGAGGGAGGTGGGAGGGGGTTCAGGACACATGTACACCCATGGCTGATTCATGTCAATGTATGGCAAAACCACTACAATATTGTAAAGTAATTAGCCTCCAATTAAAATAAATAATTTTTTTTTTAAAAACTGGAGCCGATTATACAAAGTGAAGCCAGAAAGAAAAACACCAATACAGTATACTAACATATATATACGGAATTTAGAAAGATGATAACAATACCCTGTATGTGAGACAGCAAAAGAGACACAGATATATAGAACAGCCTTTTGGACTCTGTGGGAGAGGGAAAGGGTGGAATGATTTGGGAGAATGGCATTGAAACATGTATAATATCATATAAGAAACGAATCGCCAGTCCAGGTTTGAGGCATGAGACAGGGTGCTCAGGGCTGGTGCACTGGGGCGACCCAGAGAAATGGTATGGGGAGGGAGGAGGGAGAGGGTTCAGGATTGGGATCACGTGTACACCCGTGGCGGATTCATGTTGATGTATGGCAAAACCAATACAGTATTGTAAAGTAAAATAAAGTTAAAACAAAAAACTAAGGCATTAACACTGGTACATTATTATTAACTGAACGGCAGACTTTATTCACATTTTGCTAGTTTTTCAGACCAGTCCTCTTATAACTCAGGATTCAGTCCAGGCCACCACATTGTGCTTTGTGTGGTCATCACTTTTTAAATCTACTCTTTATCACCCACAGAAAAGTCCTCTGATGTTTTGGGGACATGCCATCTCTAATGCTAACGAGTGGTTATTGTTCATTGTTTTGGGATTTGACTTCTTCCAGCCTATGTGGTTCCATCAGCGAAGTTACTATGGTACCAGGCAGTGAGATCAGTTCCC
Organism: Madoqua kirkii; assembly: GCA_006408675.1. NCBI lineage: Eukaryota > Metazoa > Chordata > Mammalia > Artiodactyla > Bovidae > Madoqua > Madoqua kirkii. The sequence continues at coordinate 7,286 of SJYC01008676.1, forward strand.
CAGACTTTCTAAAGAGCCAAAGGGATGGCTCCTTGTGTGGGAGAGGACATGCGTATGTTCCCAAAGGGTCTCTCATATCAGTGCTATTCAGGAAACATAAACAACAGCACCACAATTGGATTCTGCTCTATATTTGGAAAATTTGGCCCTTCATTACAAAGCAAGCTGGTGCTCTCTTATTTAGTTCATTCTTTTGCTCATCTCCTGTAATCATTAAATTACAGAGCCATATTTCCAAAGCTCTAGGGGGAAAAAAAATGGATTAGGAATAAAATCTTTTAAGCTCCTGAAGAATGGTGGGTGCAGAGTCTGGGAAATGATCTATTCTGAGCCGTCCTAGGTGAACGATTGGCTTCATTTTCTGTAGCTTACGATGTTCTCTCTTTAATGCAGAACGAGGATGGTACCCTTAACATCCTGTCCTTGCATGTATCCCTGATTTCTCCAAAACCTTGTCCCCAGGGATAAAAGCGAATGAAGGAACAAGAAGTCATGAAACACATGAATGATCAGGAGGAAGAAAAGAAAGGCTGAGAGGAAAAGGCTGCTGGATTGTTTATGAGACCCCTCTGAATACGGCCGTTTTGATCTACAGAGCAGTTCTTTGCCTTTCTCAGAACTGTCAATTTGAGAGTCTATTCTCTCCTTAGGAAAACCTGTTTCTCAGAGGTGACTCAAAAACCTAACAAATATTTAGTGAACTATTAGACCAACTCTCAGCCCAGCATTCATAACCTGAGTTATCATCCTAATTCCAAATATGCCTGAAGCCATGATTGATTCACTCATATTTTCATTTTCTCTCATTTTATCTGACAGCCCACTTTGGACCCTTCAGCAAGATTCCTTGGGAACACCCATTGTTTCTGCAGGCCGGTCAGCTCTGGCTTCTGAATTCCCTCAGGCCACTGCCATCTCCCTCCCTCAGAGGGAAAGTGCTGTGAGTCGAACTCAGGGGTTCTCCTGGGGAATCTTCTAGAAGGACTCTTCTGGTGAGTGCTTCTGTGACTTGCTTCCTCCCAGAGCAGCTCTGTCAGCATGTGGCTTTGCAGGCCAGATTTGCTTTCCAAATGCCGGGCCCATTTGCCTCATTATAATCCATGTCTTTATTAAGAATGAGAGGGAAGTCAGAAAACGGTGTCTAAGATGGTGTTATTGATCTTTCAGCCTCCTCATGGAGTCCCTCCAGGAGCCCAGCCTCCTCCACTCTCTGCAGTTGTGTGACCAGGAGACAAGCCCCTGAGAGCTGCCTGAAAACCCAGGACAAACTGGCACCTACCTGGCCAGCCCCCACGACTTGCAACTCATGTTAATACATGAGCTCAAGCTCTGTCCCAACCCCCTGCTAGATTGCAGAGGTGTCCTTGAAGTTGGCCTATTTACTGTCAGTTTGGACTGGAACTTATGTCCCTGGGTACTGGAAGTTTCAGAGAGAGAACTGCACAAATTTCTCACTACAGCTTCTTGAGAAGTCTGTAACTTCAGGCATCCTTATTCATCAAAGAAGTGATGTCTAGCAAACACTCATCTCTCTTTTGAACATTTTATGTCTCTTTTATTGATTCAATCAATAAAAATGGTCTTATGGCGCCAGTGCTCTTATTTTAGTATCTAAAAATTTGGTCCCTAATTTTACGTACCAGGGTACAGCAGAATCTGTGGGGATTGTTATATTTATAACAAATAGAGCATCTGAAATTGGCTAAAGAATTCTTTCATCGATTTGATACAAATAAAGTCAAGATGTACCAAAGCCCATGCCTGGAAATCAGTCCTGAGGACATGAAGCTAAATGTTAGAAACGCCTTACAGGTGTGAATGCAAGCATCTCTCTCTGCCACCTTCCTCTAAAATATTTGGGGAAATCTGCTCTTTTTTTTTTTCGGAGAAGGCAATGGCACCCCACTCCAGTACTCTTGCCTGGAAAATCCCATGGATAGAGGAGCCTGGAAGGCTGCAGTCCATGGGGTCGCTGAGGGTCGGACACGACTAGGACTTCACTTTGACTTTTCACTTTCATGCACTGGAGAAGGATATGGCAACCCACTCGTGTTCTTGCCTGGAGAATCCCAGGGACGGGGGAGCCTGGTGGGCTGCCGTCTATGGGGTCGCACAGAGTCGTACACGACTGAAGCGACTTAGCAATAGTAGCAGCTCTTTTTTTTGGCTACATCTCAAGGCATGTGGGATCTTAGTTCCCTGACCAGGGATAGAACCTGTACCTCCAGCAGCAGAAGCGTGGAGTCCTAACCACTAGACAACCAGGGACTTCCCTGAGGAAAACTGCTCTTGGTCCACACTGCAGCCCATATCCCCCGACCCTCCCAGGTCACCTGGTTCCCTCCTGCAGTCTCTGCTTCTCCTTGGACCTTTGCTTTCACACTGTTGTTCATAAACTAAAACTACAGGATCTCTTTTCTTCACAACAATGTCAGGGGGCAAGTGACTTGGGGGGATTGGGGATGGTTAGGCCTTGTAAATCACTCACCTGGAATACTGAAAACTCACCAAGAATATATGACTGTGGTGGACGGCAGATTCTGGGGTGGTACTGCACAACTGTATTAGTGAGGATTGAGTGTGGCCACAATTATGCATGTTACAGGCTTCCCAGGGGCCCTATTGATTAAAAATATGCCTGCAAGTGCAGGACACAAGAGACATGGGTTCGACCCCTGGGTTGGGAAGATCCCTGGGAGAAGGAAATGGCAACCCACTCCAGTATTCTTACCTGGAGAATCCCATGGACAGAGGAGCCTGGAGTGCTACAGTCCATGGGCTTACAGAGTCGAACAAGAACTGACATGACTTAGCAAGCAGTATAACACAGTGCTTACAAGCCCAGACTGCCTAGTTACTAGTCTTCACTAGCTGTGACTTTAGGCAAGTTAATCTCTCTGTGCCTCACTATTATCTGTAAAACAGAGATAATTATAGTACCTACCTCATAGGGTTGGCAGTATAAAGATTAGATTAATATATAAACCACATTTAGAACACTACTTGTCACATGATAAGTGATTATTATAACACTAGGAAAACACCCCAAAGAATCATATTTCTCTTTTACATTTAAAAAGCAAAAGTCCAGAGGTAAGCGGTGCAGAGCCGGTCCGGCAGTTTCATGGTACTGTTAGACCCAGACTCTTGTCTTTCTGCTCCCTCCTCAAATTACCCTAGAACACGAGATCACTGCTGGAGTACCAGCCACTGCATGTACATTGCAATCTGGAAGAAAGACAGATGGGCAAAAAGAAATTTACCCAGCTGAACGAGCGCCCCTTTCATTCTCTCTCTTGAGATTCCAACCTAGCACTTATATTTATTGGCCTGAACTTAGCCACACTTCTGATTACATCTTATTAGCTAGAACTGGGTCACATGACTGTGAGTTGCTGCAAGGGAAACAGGTGATAACATGCTCAGCTAGGAACCATGAAAAAAAATAGATTAGACTATATGTAGGGAGAGGAAATGGTCTCTGTCACATCACAGCTCAGCAGACAACCTGAAATTGGATATCAGGTCTGTCTTCCAAGGCTCCTCAGTCAGCCCGTCCCACAGGGAAATTTTCATCCATTATCTTTCTATCATTGTGCGCTAACTTACTGTATCACTTTAGCTCTTATCTCTCTCCCTTGACCTCTCTCACACCTGTACCCTTCTCACACCTTTCACCTTCTCCCTCATCTCGGACCACTCACTTCTCTCCAGAAATTCAAAATTGTCCTCAGTGTAATCCTGGGCAATTTGGCTTTCCTCTGACACTGTTCTCATCTGTATCTGTATCTGTTCTCATCTGTATCTAGGGGCCCTGCTATGGCCGGACACAGGTCTTTCTCAACCAACATGTTCATCAAACCAATCGAAGCATTTTCCTAAATGAAAGAAGGGATAAAGCTGGCGGGCACATACATGGATTATTACTCCTGCTCCCTCCTCACACTCCTCTAAAGCATCAGTCTTTGAGCTTGTAAAGGATACAAACCCACAAGGACAGAGAGAGAAAAGGAGAGAAGACAACAGCCAAAATATTCTGGAAACCGGAAACCAGATGGAGAAATGATAAATGATTTGAGCAATCCCAAGAAAACGAAATTATGAGCCAGTAGGCAGGAAAAAACAAAAACACAATTTCTTTTCCGGTGCACCCCTAAGCCCCCATACTCTTTCCCCTACTGGCTTCCAAGTGTATCCCCTCCAGGCAGGAGATGAGACACCTCTTCTTGGGGAAAGAGACTTTCTGATCATCAGAGGTTGTCTAAGGATAGGACCCAGCCAATAAGGACGGCACTCATAGTAAGTAAACAATCAACCATTTGAAGGGATTCCTGTTGGAATCATTAGAGGAAAACTTCTCATGGGAAAGAGAACAAAACAAACTAGCAGAGACCTTGCTGGATGAACAAAAGTTAAAAAAAAAAAAAGAAAGAAAGAAAGGGAATACAGGGGAAAAAGCCAATGACCGCACAAGCAAGCCATCAGACAAATCCAGCTGTGAGGCGCATCGCAAGACCACTGATCAGGTCTCTCCACCAAGTCAATCTGATGAAAAATAAAAAGGCATGAAGGAGACCTGCTCTAAATAAAAAAGAGATATAAAGCAACTACATGCAATCTGTGGTACTTGTTTGACTCTTGGTTTAAAAAATAAGTTATAGAAGATACTTTTTAGAACAACCAGAGACAGCTGAATATGGACTAAATATTACAAACTAGGGAATTTGTTTACTTTTTAAAATTACTTATTATTGATAAGTATGAAAAATTCTTGTAGAGAATGTCTTTATTTCTTGGATTGTAGGCAGGTAAGTATTTAGATATGGAGCATCACCATGATGTCTATTATTGTCTTTAAAATAGCTCATCAAGACCACTGATCAGGTCTCTCCACCAAGTCAATCTGATGAAAAATAAAAAGGCATGAAGGAGACCTGCTCTAAATAAAAAAGAGATATAAAGCAACTACATGCAATCTGTGGTACTTGTTTGACTCTTGGTTTAAAAAATAAGTTATAGAAGATACTTTTTAGAACAACCAGAGACAGCTGAATATGGACTAAATATTACAAACTAGGGAATTTGTTTACTTTTTAAAATTACTTATTATTGATAAGTATGAAAAATTCTTGTAGAGAATGTCTTTATTTCTTGGATTGTAGGCAGGTAAGTATTTAGATATGGAGCATCACCATGATGTCTATTATTGTCTTTAAAATAGCTCAGGAAAATACATATAGATGAGTTAAATATGGCAAAACATTAACAATTTTTCAATCTAAGCAATGGAAGGTATTGGATTTTCATTGTTTTATTCCTTCTCTTTTCTTGAGTTTGAAATTTTCATAATAAAAAGTAAAACCATCCAAGCAAAAACAACAATCAGAGGATGATAAAACGAACAGGGGTATAACCTCTTCAAACTCCTCTGCAAGGAAGCAAGGCAGAGGCGAGAGGGTAGATGGTTCCCCAGGCATTTCACAATATCTGGCTCCAAGGAGGGCAGTGAGAGCTAGGAAGAACCAGCCTGAGACCAGGGGGATGTCAAGACGCTAATCTTGGAGAGCCCGTGCCCAGTACTCAAGGTCAGAAGCAGGGGAGATTGAGGCTGGGATCAAGGAGGTTTGATTTCCAACGTAGCAGAGAGAATTCAGAGCAGCAGGAGAGAGGATGGGGCTTCAGCTGTTTTGACAGCTGATGGACAGATGAGGTCAGGCACATTCTGTAACCAAAGTCATATTCGCATGGGTCACTCACTGGGGCATTATTTGTAATAGCACAAAACAAAAGAATCTAAGTGTCTGCTGTTTAAAGAACAGGTTGAATGAACTAAAATACAACCACTCAATGGAGTTCGGAGCAGCCATTAAAAGCAATGAGGAAAAACTCTGATTACTGATCTAAGATGATCTCCAGGATACACTGTTCAATGAAAAAAGCAAAGGCACACGATAAATACTATGTTGTTTCTCATCTGAGAAGAGGGAAAACACTATCATATATAAATCATGAAAAGACAAACCATACACAAATGTAAAAATGGTTTTCTATAGGGAGAAGGAGAGAATGGAGTGACAGGACAAAAAGGATGGACGCTTACATATAAAACATCTATAGTTTCAACCTTGGAGTTATGGTGTACATAATTGAAAAATTAAATTGAAAAGAAAAATATAGGTCTACAAAGACTGAAGTGTTGTGAGAAAGCTTTGCAATGTTAGATATAAAGGTGACAACACAGTAGCTTTACAACAGTATCAAAAAATAAGCCCAAAGCCTTTGAGAGAATAATGACCGAAGGATAGACACTGGTGTTATGCAGTTGCTGTAACAGTGGGACTTTGTACTTGCTTGTATTTTCAAAACTCTTTTGTGAATCTGAATTCATTTGATAATGGGAAGAGAAAGCTGTTTTTAAGATGTGGCCCACTGTGCTATATATTAGAAAACCTTGCATAGCTATGGCCCTTTCAGAGTCTACACTCACTCTTATGCACCGCTTGTCCTTCAATTCTCACAGCTCTAACAGGCACACTGTCTTTAAAGTCAAGGCGAGACAAGAACTCGTCGGAGCTGGACCCTGAGATCAGTGCTCTTTGCCAGCTGCCTCCATTATGCAGGTGTCCTTTGTTTTGCTTAGCCTGATCTTTTGAGCATCCGGTCTCCTCCTCTGGCCAGTGGTGAGAGGCTAGCCCCCCAGGAAATGCCCTGGGATTAGGAATTTGGCTCCACCACCTGGGATGAATCTAAGTTCCAGGATGAGTTTTTCAGACACACATTATGGAAGACTCAGAATGACTTTGGTAATTATCATAACCTTCCAAGTTCAATAAACAATCTTCCAACAGAAGCCAATCCTTTGGAGACAAAGAACATAGAAAAACAATCTGAGAAATGTAACAGCTGCTTCCAAAGGAAAGCCCATTACAATTTAAAGCAGTGGGTATTTCTGACACATGTAAGCTGGTTATTAATTCTGAAATGGCCTTCAAACAATACAACTGGCAACATAGGTATATCCCCTCTGCTGTGTAAGTGAGGGGAATCATAAGATGACAAGAAATTGTGACATGCATACAAAGGAGAGAGAAAGGTTTCCACGTGCCCAGGGGACAGGACAGGGAACTTGTTCTCAAGACCTAAGACCAACAGAGCAGACCCCGTGGAGTCCTGCTTACATTAACCTGCTTTCACTGGGATGTGCACTACATCCAGAGCTCCAAAGATGTACAAATAATGTACAGATTTTACATTTTGATGTTAAATTTACCTTTTCCTTTTGTGTTTTTTAAAGAAATACTTACATTCTAATAGCTTTAAAGTTTTGTTTACAGTGCTCAGAGCTTTAAATCAGCCCTATCTTGAAGATTAAAGGAGATTCATTAATGGAGCTCTCAGCCCAGGGCCCACTGCACACAGTAGGTCATCAATAAATGACAGTTGGGGTGGGATGAAGGGGTGGGAAGGAGCCTCAAGAGGGAGGGGATATATGCATACTTACAATTGATTCACGTTGATGTATGGTTTGGGATTTGTTTATATCTTTAAAACATTTCTTGACCTCCTGCCATTTATCAAACATCCACCCTTTTCCACTGATTAGTGAGACCACACCTACAATATAACAAAGACCTCCTAGCACTTGCACTCTCAGTGTATAGGCTTTCTGTTCTGTTCCCCTGGTCTATTCTTGCACTGATATCCAGCATGGTAATTATGTTAGACATAAACTGCTTTGACTTCTGGTGCTTATTTTTCTTTTTCAGAGTTGGATTTGGATTGTCATTGCTGTTCATGTTTTATATGAATTTGAGAAACGTTTGTCAAAGGGCCATTAAAAAAATCTATTAGGAATTTTTATCATCTCATTGAATTCATAGATCAACTTGGTCAGAATTGCCATTTTGAGATTACTGTCTTCTCTTCCATAAACATGATTTATTCAGTTCTTGTGTGTCCTTGAACTATATTTACATAGTTTCTTAATAGGAATTTGCAATTCATGTTTAAGTATCTTATTTATCTTGTGAATATGTCTTTCTCCCTCTCTCTTATTTTTTTTTACATGTTTTAATTGGTTATTTTTCATGCAAAGAAATGTTATTGCTTTATGTTGATCTTGAATTCAGTCACCTGGAAAACACCCTTATTAGTTCTGCTACTTTCCTGGTTTCCCAGTTCTCCGTCATATTGTGAGACCAGGACCACCAGCACAGTGCCGTACACTAGGAATGAGCACAGGCGTCCTTGTCATGTTTCTGACTTTAGTGGAATTGCTTCTAAAGTTTAACCACTGAGAATGACATTTGCTGTGGGCTTTTGGTTTATCAAGCTAAGAAGGCCCCTGTGATGCCTAGTTTGCCAAGAAATGTAGTGAATGGGTGTTGAATCTTGCTAAATGCCTTTTCTGAATCTACTTAAATCATATGGTGTTTCTCCATAAGGAAGACATTGAGCATATGGTCCAGGAAGCTGAAAAGTACAAAGCTAAAGATAAGCAACAGGACAAGGTGTCTTCCAAGAATTTGCTTGAGTCCTGTGCATTCAACATGAAAGCAACTGCTGAAGATGAAAACTTCAAGGCAAGATCAATGATGAGGACAAACAGGAGATTCCTGACAAATGTAATGAAATCACCAACTGGCTTGCTAAAAACCAGACTGCAGAGAAGGAAGAATGTGAACATCGGCAGAAAGAGCTGGAGAAAGTCTGCAACCCCCTTATTATGAAGCTGCATGGAGCACAGGAGGCTATGCCAAGAGGAATGGCTGGGGGCTTCCCTGGTGGTGGAGCTGTGCCACCAGGTGCTGCCTTCCCTGGGTCCATCATAAACAAGGTTGATTAAGGAAATCTGGGCATGGATTGAGCATTGTTGCACATAAAACATTGATGGACCCAAACTGTAGCCAATCCTATAACACCTTTAAAGTTGAACTGCTATAGCAGATAACTGGGCATTCTTCATTTGCTACAATATGGATGGACCCTGAGGGCATTATATCAATACTAAGTAAAATAAGTCAGACAAAGACAAATACTGAATGATCCCACTTATATGTGGAAAGTGAAAGTCACTCAGTTGTGTCCAACTCTTTGTGACCCCATGGACTGTAGCCCACTAGGTTCCTCTGTCCGTGGGATTTTCTAGGCAAGAATATTGGAGTGGGTTGCCATTTCCTTCTCCAGGGGATCCTGACCCAGGGATTGAACCCAGATCTCCCGTGTTGCAGGCAGACTCATATGTGGGATCTATTTTTAAAAATCATAGAGAGAGACCAGATTTGTGGTTATCAGACCAGATGCAAGGGATGGGGGAGGAGGCATTGGAGGAAAGTGGTCAAAAGGTACATGTGTGTGCATGTCAGTCACTCATTTGTGTCCAACTCTTTGCGACCCCATGGACCATAGCCCACCAGGCGCCTCTTGTCTGGGGATTTCTCCGGCAAGAACACTGGAGTGGGTTCCTATTTCCTCCTCCAGGGGATCTTCCCAACCCAGGTATTGAACCCGAGTCTCCTACACTGGCAGGCAGGTTCTTTACCACTGAGCTACCTGGGAAGCCCCTCAAAAGATACAAGCTTCTAATTATAAGTAAGTACTAGGGATGTAATGTACAGCATGATAATTATGGTTTCCACTGCCATAAGCTTCCCTACACAGAAAAGCTATTAAGAGAGTAAAATCCCAAGTGCCATCATTACAAGAAGACATTTTTTTCCCTTTTCTTTTAATTGTATTTATAAGATGCGTGTTAACTAAATTTATTGTAGTACTCACTACACAATATATGTAGATCAAACCTGAATACTGTACACTTGAAACTCATATAGTGATGTATATCAATTATATCTCAGTAGATATGGAAAAAATAATAGGACATTATTGATACTTGAATATGGATTACGTTCATAGGGAAAGGAAGTATTGGGTTGGCCAGAAAAGTTATGCTATGGAAAAGCTCAAACTAAATTTTTGGCCAACCCAACAGCATTGCAAATCATGAGCACTGTTCTGTAAGTGGAAAATGCAATGTCTTAAATACAACTGTATTTAAAATTGGCACCAAGAAAAAGATCTGTTAATGTAATATAGTGAATTAATTTATTTTCTAATAACCTGAAATAAACCCTGCATGATCATAATGAATTTTTAATACTGGATTTAATGTGCTAATTTAATTAGAATTTTTGCATTTATGCTCTTGAGATTGGACTTTTTCTTTTCTTGTCCTCTCCTTATCCAGCCTTGGTA
>SJYC01008677.1:0-42893 GCA_006408675.1 Madoqua kirkii
TGTGTGTAACAAAAGGTATATAAGCAAACCTAAAAATAAAAAATTGGGATCAGTTTCTGGAAAGACTAATTCCCCCATGTCATTCTTTCTTGTTCTCCGTTTTTCTGGCTGAATTCCCATCTGGAATGTGGGTATTCACCAAGCCTGCTAATTTTGCCTGGGCTTCTGAGATCAGACTGAGGAGGCCTCAGTGCCTCCTCTCCTTCAGGAGAACGGAAAGATGCCTGTGGCCTGCGTAGGTGGTGACTGGTATTCCACATAAACCAAGTTATTCAGCCTCTTTCTCTCCACTAATATTTCCTACTACACTATCCGTTTCTAATCTTTCTCTATATCTGTAATTAAATAAGTTTTTTCCTAGGATGCTGATTCCATCCCCACCTTCAAATCACTCTGGATCCACCGGGGCTGGACCCCGACACCAGAATTTCATTCTTTTTTAAGGCTCAGTAGTATTCCTTTTGTGTGTGTCTGTGTGTATACCCCACATTTTGTTTATCCATTTATCTGTTGATGGACACTGGAACTGTGTCTCATCTTTATGGCTATTGTCACTGTGCTTTTTTTGATCTAGTAGCAGCCAAAAACATACTATAATAGAAAAAGACCTGAAATATTGCACAAAAACCCATCAGTTGGTGGGTGCTGGGTTCAATATGGAAAGAGGAAGCTTTTACTCTATTTTTTATACTCCAAAATTATTTATATTACAAACTTTTTATATTCCAAAATTAGCTACAATAATTTTTATGCAATTTTAAAAACCAGTAAGAGTTTTAAAAATAGTTCCTTTTGATCAGAAGGGGGAAAGAACAAGAGACATAACAAATCCCTGCAAATGTGTTTTTAAAAATTATCAGTAAACGCTCAGAGTGGTTCCACTAGTCGGTCGGCCACAGAACCTCCATAAATGAAGAGCATTCATTAAATATTAAAATCACATTGCAGGAAACTGTATATCACTAGATGAGATTTGCACATAACACTATCACTTTTTTCCTTTTGTTCTTCTGGATCAGATTTTATGGCTCATCATCATTAAAGATTATTAGTAATCTTCACTCCCCTTTGAACAAAGCGGAAGCTTATTACAGTACCACATTCCCTGAGTCTAAGTGTGATTAAGAACATACTCAGTTTCAGCCTCATCATTTGTAGTAAAATACCGCCCTTGTGGAACTGCCCTTAGTTTTTAACTGAACATGCTACTGTGACTTCCACTGTTCAAACTGTGTTAACACCGCTCCTGGCAGCTCTCATGTGCTTGATTTCCCAGATGATTAGAATAAAGTTCAAATGGTGCTTCCTAATATCTTAGAAAAGGTTAGACTCAGGGAAATGGAAACTTTGATCAAAGGTTTGCTTAATCAGAGTTGGAAAGCCTGGCTTTAGCTACCTGCATCTTTTCAATACAACTTGAACTTTCAGCCCTTTGACTAGAAGGAAGATTTCCCACTGAGTTCACATACTGGGTTTGTTGGACACAGCAGCAGTAGCATAAACAGCTAATCACAATCAACCAGCGATGGCACTAAGAAGACCAGACAGCAATCATGTACTTCAGGGCTAAATCCCAGAAGTGATTTCAAAGCCAGCTCAGCTCCTAAGAGCCCAGGCTGCTGGTCTGTAGTAACCAGAGATCCCCTCCTGACCTGAGGTGAGGTGAGGTGAGGTGAAGTTGCTCAGTCGTGTCCGACTCTTTGCGACCCTGTGGACTGTAACCTACTAGGCTTCTCTGTCCGTGGGATTCTCCAGGCAAGAATACTGGAGTGGATTGCCATTTCCTTCTCCAGGGGATCTTCCCGACCCAGGGATCGAACTCGGGTCTCCTGCATTGGAGGCAGACGCTTTACCCTCTAAGCCAACGACCATGGGGAAATCTATATATAAAGTGAGGATTCGATGTGAGAAGACCTAGCGTTAAACTTCAGCTGAGCCACCTGCAGCGCCGAGTTGCTGAATCCATCGACTACTCTTCCATTTTCTGCTTGCTTGACTGTTGGGAGTCGCTTAACAGCCCCAGCTCCCTGCTGGGCTGCTCAACATCCTTTCTTCCTCTTGCCTCGCTGGTCAGTCTCCCGGAGCCGAATCCAGGTCACTTCCCGTATTCCCGCTGAGAGCCACTCGTTCTTTCTCTGCGTCCTTCACCTGTGCTGCTGGGTCCTCTCTCACCACTCCCTCCTGCCTGGAGGATGAACACAGCAGTTTCCTAATTGGCCCTACTGTACCCAGTCTCTCTCCAGCACTAACTTACCTGACAGAGCGATCCTCATCAAGGACGATCCTTGCCGTGTCATTCCCCTGACTTATGTCGTCCAATGGATCTGTGACTGTAGGGTAAAGCTCACCTCCTTGGCTAAAACGTAAGGCCTTTCCTAATCTGGCGCCTGCCCACCCAGCTATGCTCCTCACACACTCCTCTGTGCAGTGGCTGACTGAGTGAAAGGCCGGAACAATTCTTTTGCTTTGGTGCATTCTAAACCCCCAAATCAGTGATCCCCAACCTCTCTGGCACGAGGGACTGGAAGACAATTTTTCCATGGACCAGGGGTTGGGGGGGAAGGGGATGGTTTCAGGATATTTCAAGTGCACTTATTGTGTACTTTATTTCTGTTATTATATCAGCTTCACCACCAAGCACTAGATCCTGGAAGTTGGGGACCCCTGCTCTAAGAGCTGCAAATCCTTAAGGACCTGTCTCCCTAAACTGAATTTAAGTATCATTCCTCCAGGAAGCCTTTCTAGACTCCTCAGATGAGCATCTTGCAGGATCCACAGCAGCCACTTCATATCCTTTACCCTACCCCTAGACCCTTTAATGTTTTATTAATGGTCACTTTCCCCACTGGGAGCTCCTCAAGGATGGGGCACATCTTCCACGTGTATGTCTAGAGTAGAGCAGAGAGAAATGAGGCAAAACGAAGAAAATAAAGCCAAGAAATGACAGTAACTTGTGACACGGATGGGGAGTCATGGGCTTATTTCTTATCTTCCTGTCTTCTATGTTTTCTAGCATGTGGATTATTTTTAAACTCTTTTTTTTTTTTTTAACAAATCAGTTCATTCTTGAGATGTGTCCAATCGCTCCTACCGTAAAAGCTTCAATAAAAGAACTTGCTGCCTAAGGAAAGTTCCTCTTTCCTCAGACCACTCTGGCTCAAGACCTCAGGCTCCACAAATTCTTCAAACTGAGCAAAGCAGAAACACTCAACATTTTCAGCAGACAGAAGGACCACCCACATACACATAAACTCCTTGGCCTTGAAAAGGTTACACTGCTCTAGCAGTTGAGTGCCAAAACCCATTTTTGGCCAAAAATTCACCAGACCCTCACTGTATTCGCAGTCTAACACAAATGAAGAGGTAACATTCACAGACCCTAAGATGTAAAGAGGATAAAAATGATGGAACTTCTGAGTGCTAAATCCATTACCTTGTCAAACTGAGACATCAATGCAAGACAGGGAAGAAAAAAAAACTCTGAAAATTCTTCTGAAACATTATCTTCTCAGATATCAAAACTTTCAACCACACACACTGGCTTGTAACTCTTTTTAAATCTGTGAGAAATAAGTCAACCATTCAATGTTCAGTCTGACATTTGCTATTGTTTTCCCTTAAGAGAAAACAAAAACCTGATTAACTCCAAAAATAAAACATAAAAACACAGTTGAGAAGCGAACCCTGTGGCTTAGAAGTCATCACTCTGATTAACAACACATAAGTGTTACCTGACGAATGGATTCCTATCTCAAATGCAATTATTGACAAATTTCTCATGATCCCCACTGTTTTAACAGTTGATGCCCAGTTCTTGAAGCAATAACTTTAACAGCAATGAAGCAAAGGAAACCTCACCTCAGCACTTGGGCTGACTAGACTGTTTTCCACGCTCGGTCAGCAGAGACGCTGGAATGAAGTGTCTGAAGCAGGCTCAACAGCTGTTCAGGAAGGTACCTACTTCCGGGCCCTTGCAAGTCCTGGAGCGGTGATCTTCACAATTAAGCCTGTCGCTAGAACCTGCCGAGACAGTCAGACAAGCAGGACTCTGCCCTCAGGAAATCCTGGCCTGAGGCACCGCGGGGGTCCATCCCGGGATGACTCTGCCAGGCCGCTGGGGCAGTACCAGAGCCAAGCACTTCCATCAGTGGGGCTGGCTGCTGCTGCTAAGTCACTTCAGTCCTGCCGGACTCTGTGCGACCCCATAGACGGCAGCCCACCAGGCTCCCCAGTCCCTGGGATTCTCCAGGCAAGAACACTGGAGTGGGTTGCCATTTCCTGCTCCAATGCATGAAAGTGAAAAGTGAAAGTGAAGTTGCTCAGTCATGTCCGACTCTCTGAGATACCATGGACTGCAGTCCACCAGGCTCCTCCATCCATGGGATTTTCCAGGCGAGAGTACTGGAGTGGGGTGCCATTGCCTTCTCCGCAGTGGGGCTAGAGCAGCACCCAAATCACAGGGGCCACCAGAGTACAAGAATGTCAAGAGTGGAGTGTGGGGTGTGGGCAGGGATCACACAGAGAGACCTGGGGTGGGAAGGGGAGGCGGGGAGGGTCACACAGCCTTTCATTAGGAAAACTGAAAGGATCTGGCAGCAATCTGGACCCCTGAGAAAAGTACCACATTTAGAAGGTATAACCTCCAAGGCTTTTTATTCAACTCAGCACATATTAGGTGCCTACAGGTACCCATCATCATTGCCTGGACACTTACCTCCTGTAGAGCATTGATGTTCTTACCATAGAGAGGAGCAGTTAAAAGGGAGAAAGAGAGAAAAGGGGGAGGGGAGAAAGACAGAATGTGAAAACAAGCCAGGAAGATCAAACGATTGATTCAAAGCCTCACAACGATAAGAAACGTTGTCACAGTCAGGAAACACCTTTTGTGCTTCATCCACCATTAGTTTATTGCAAAGTGAAGTTTGGGTTCAAAACAAAAGGGAAATAAGTCTACCAAGAATGAATTACATTAATCAATGAAGTCAATGGCAACAGATAGGAACAATTTAGTACCAGCTGTAGGTGGTTCTCAAAGTCAAAATTTATTAACTATCAAATGGTCAAGCTGTACAGGTTTTTTTTTCAGATGTATATATAACATATGTATATCATAACAAAGTTATTAATAAAGTATTTCCTTAGGGACTAAAGAAACTACTAGTTAAATAGTTGATGAACATTTATAGATACTATTAAAGATCTGACACAAATATGTAAGTCATGGAGCTGAATAAGAAAAGCTATGATCCATATGATTGCATACTTGACTAATTCCAAATTAAAGTAGAAAACAAAATTATGCCACATAAATTGAGCTGATTTTAAGAACCTTTTTATTAGAAGATAAAAGTGATGTCCATTTAAACCATCATCCCTGAAAGAGATACTAAATAATAAATTATTACCTCAAATCCCAAACTATGATACAAACTTTACTATCCAGATTACCCTGCCTATTGGGTTGCAGTACATCTATCCCTCCATCATACACGCAATGGCTATTAGCGATGAGACTTAGCAGTAGCTATGAATACACAGCAGGGGAATAAACCACATGGTCGAACGGACATTCACACAGCTTTGAATCACTACTCTCATTGAGAATAGGGTTGATGAAAATAACGGTTAAAACCAACAGACAATTTACCTGTTCAGTCATTTGCTATCTTTAGCAGTAAATGTCACACTATACTCAGTATTTTGTCCATAAAATTTTTATGTGTCCAAGGTATTTTTTTAATCCAGGTTTAGATTATTAACAGTGAAAAAGTATTCATCTTCTTTCTTACTTCCATGGACATGATCAGGCCACCATTCACCAGGCACACAGAAATATGAATAACTGGAAAGACGATTTGATGGCAGACTGTTTGCAAAACAGGAGTGCTCTATTTTAAGGCAAATATCTTTATCACATATATACACAGCAGTTTATTCATTGGAGAACTTTATCATGTGACAGTACAAATTCAACAGAAAAACTGAGGTATAACTTTACTTAACATATATACAAATGTCAGAAAGTCTAAAGACATTTTCAATGTGCTTAACATATTTTACCAAGAACCAAACAGAGAATTCAGAATTCTTCTCCAAGTTCTTTTATGTCCAGAAATACCCAAGATTCTGAATTCTAGGGGGAAAAAATACTAGAAATAAAATACTCTAAAATCTTCCCAATAAGGCTCTCCACATAAGGCTACCTTTGATATAAGGCTACTTCAACTTGGTCTGAAAATAGCAAAGATATGCATCAAAATTCAAGCTACTCTGAACTGAAGAGAAAGAACTTGGTCTCATGAAAGATGAGTTTACTGAGAAAAATTAAACTTGGGCAAAAAGCACATTTTAAAGTACATCAAATGAAAACATTTCCCATCATTTTTTAACATAAAGCCGAACTATTGTGATATAAAAATGACAGAATCTGTATGACAGTTTTTAGAGCAAAACAGACATACATTTACCTTTACATAAATAAGTGAAATATAATCCATACCTTGGTATGTATACTTTAAAAATTCTACATTCTGTGACCTTTACAAAAGGAGATCTATTCTTTACTTTCAAGTTAGAAACAGTGTAACAGTTTATCTTTGGATATTTCCAGTCAATGGCTGTATAAAACAAGAGATAATACAAGTGTAAGTCATAGGCCATTTGGTGCATTAACATGTAAGCCATCAGTCTAGGACCCTAAAAGCAAAAAAGTGATCAATGATAGTACACATAAAGTGGAAAAATTCTATTCTTTACTTTCAAGTTAGAAACAGTGTAACAGTTTATCTTTGGATATTTCCAGTCAATGGCTGTATAAAACAAGAGATAATACAAGTGTAAGTCATAGGCCATTTGGTGCATTAACATGTAAGCCATCAGTCTAGGACCCTAAAAGCAAAAAAGTGATCAACTGATAGTACACATAAAGTGGAAAAAATATACCCCAGATTTCTGCTCTAGTCCAAAAACTTACAGTCTCTAAGTATTTTTAATTACTGAGTAGTCTGATGCAATGACATTCACTGAAAAAATCTTATTACTAACTGTATTCACATTAAAATGTTTTCCTTAAAATGCAAATTGCAGTATTCATTATGCCTAAATACAAAGGTAAGTTAATGACAAGGTAAAGTTTTTTTTAGGTCTGACAGAGCACTCATTTTCTCTGTCAAAGTCCAAGTGATATTAAGAGAAAAAAATATTCTACTTATTTTCACCTAATAATTTAACGAAACACTCAAAGATACTGTTCTAAAGGAAAGTTCAGCAGGAACTGCCTATTAAATTTATAAATTAGGCCAAAACAAGAGAAACAAAAATGGGATTCAAAACAGTTAGACTATGTAACTGAATAAATAATAATGACAAATAACACCCCAAATTTGGGAAATTCAAGCAAAACATTGGCAACCTCATTCTTGATGGCACATAAATAAAGGAATTTAAGACTGTGGATGGAAAAACAGAAGCTTCCATCAGAACAGGTATACACAGAGTAAACAGAAAGAGTCACAGCCTGAATTCCACATCCACAGTGATGTCAGCCATCAGCTGGCTGTGGCGTCTTCCGCTGATTCCTACAGGAACAGGCACAAGGCACCAAACTCAGTTGCTCCTCTGAAAAAATGTCCTGACATCAGTTAATAGCAGAGGGCGGGGCAAAGGAGTGGTAAGAGTAAATATCAAGTTAAGTGCTCCTTTGTGTGACTGAATCGAGAAACCCTCTTATTTGGTAATTAACCCAACGTACCACCAACTTCACACACTTGTACTTCTGAAGACAGCCACAAACCCGCCACTTCCTTTGTTTTCCTAGTCCCACTCTCTCTTCAGCCCACTGCTTACTGCTCCACCGGGCCCTCCTGTGTTGCTCACAGGAGGTGTCTTAACATCTTACCAGCCACGACTCCTGCCCCCAGGTCCACCCTCATTTTTGTACCTGCGGCTGATCACAACCCCACTTGGAATTTTGGCTGAGCTTTTTCCTTCCAATACCCTAGACAAGACCAATCACTAAGTATGTGCTCCTGCCTGTTCATCACATCCAATCAGCAAAACACCATAAACAAGTGGGCTCAGGGTGTGTGGTTCAGCGGAGTGGCTCTGCAAACTGTATAGTGGCACGCCTCAGGGAAACCGCCCTGCCCTCAGCAACATCCCCCACCTAGAAAGACTGCTTTCCCCGAGCCTGGAAAACCACTCTCCAAGCTGGGGCATAGTAAGGCTAAGCTAATTCTACTCTGGAACTTGAACAAGGAAAAAGGAAGAGGATCAGTCAGTGGAAATGAACAAGTGGAGAAGTTACTGGGAGACAGGCACAGATGCCACTCTGCTGAGAGTGATGGGAACCCTAAGAAGTAGGAGGGCAGACATCAGGACGGCCACACTCCACCAGGCAGCTGCTGTTGCATCTTTACAATTAATAACCCCTACCTAGGACTTCCCAGGTGGGGAAAGAATCCACCTGCAATTCAGGAGACACAGGTTCGATTCCTGGATCAGGAAAATCCCCTGGAGGAGGGCATGGCAAACCACTCCAATATTCTTGCCTGGAGAATTCCCCATGGACAGAGGAGCCTAGTAAGCTACAGTCCATGGGGTCGCAAAGAGTCAAACATGACTGGGGCGACTCAGCATGCACACACAACTCCTACCTCTGGAGCCTACATTCCCTGTGTATACTGCCAGTTTTTTGTCCCTCTCTTAGTAAATTTTGTTTCTTAGGATGACCAACAAGAGTCAGAGATTTATTTTCAGAATGCTTAATAAAAGTACTAAGCAAAAATAAAAGAATTATAAACCATCAGTACATTATTGCTTGTGAAAAATTGCCATAATTTTCATTATTCTATAAATTTTAGGAATTGTGGCTATTATTCAAGCATCCAATGAGTAATAACTGGAAACCCCACTATTTCTAAGAACAGTTAAGAGTAGTACTGAATACATTTGTAGGAAAGTAGACCTCTCTTTGAAACCTTTTTCCCCCAGACATCTTTAGTAAACATGTAACATTTGAGATGTAGCATGCCCAAAATCTTGGATCATAACTCCATTAGGCTTGATATTCACATTGCCATTAAAGATTATTAATATTCACCCAAACATTCATGAGATTTATTAAAAATGTAGACATTAACCAAAAGTCTTTAGGGCATATGTATAAGAGAGCTTATTATACTCTTATGTAGTATTTAGTCAAATACTACATTAGCAACATTACTCATGAAAAAAAATCCAGTAAAAGATAGTCACACTTGAAAACTTGACCTTGCCAAGTGAGCTTCCAAACCATTTCGGGAAGTGCTGCTTATAAATACACTGAACTTTTCTCCAATTATTTTCCTAACATAATTTCCTAGAGGAATTACAAAATGATTATAAGGATGGCAAGGGATTATATTTTAAAACCTGGGCTTAGTCTTGGTGTAAAGGACCCTCAGAATAGGTCTTCTGAACACAACAGGAGACTTTTTTCAAAGGGCATCTGCCAGGGTGAGGGCAGCTGACGGTCATTCCTGTGTACCCCACAAATCAGGCAAAACTCCCGCTACCCACAAAAAAAGGACTAATAATAATAACAACTTTCCACCAGCAGTACTGCAGGTTAATTAACTATCAAGTGTTGCTTTTTACATGGTTTCCTCCCCATCCCAATAATTCAGTGATATTTGCACTTTTTGTAATAACTATGAAAAGATGCAGATTTAAACACACTAGGAAGCTTTTCCATACTGATCATACTGTTCTTTTCATACTGTTTATGGGTTTCTCAAGGCAAGAATACTGAAGTGGTTTGCCATTCCCTTCTCCAGTGGACCACATTCTGTCAGACCTTTCCACCATGACCTGCCCGTCTTGGGTGGCCCCACAGAGCATGGCTTAGTTCACTGAGTTAGACAAGGCTGTGGTCCTAGTGTGATTAGATTGACTAATTTTCTGTGATTATGGTTTCAGTGTGTTTGCTCTCTGATGCCCTCCTGCTTATTTAACTTATATGCAGAGTACATCATGAGAAACGCTGGGTTGGAGGAAGCCCAGGCTAGAATCAAGATTGCCGGGAGAAGTATCAATAACTTCAGATATGCAGATGATACCACCCTTATGGCAGAAAGTGAAGAGGAACTAAAAAGCCTCTTGATGAAAGTGAAAGAGGAGAGTGAAAAAGTTGGCTTAAAGCTCAACATTCAGAAAACAATCATGGCATCCAGTCCCATTATTTCATGGGAAATAGATGGGGAAACAGTGGAAACAGTGTGAGACTGTATTTTGGGGGCTCCTGAATCACTGCAGATGGTGATTGTAGCCATGAAATTAAAAGATGCTTACTCCTTGGAAGAAAAGTTATGACCAACCTAAATAGCATATTCAAAAGCAGAGACATTACTTTGCCAACAAAGGTCCGTCTAGTCAAGGCTATGGTTTTACCAGTGGTCATGTATGGATGTGAGAGTTGGACTGTGAAGAAAGCTGAGTGCCGAAGAATTGATGCTTTTGAACTGTGGTGTTGGAGAAGACTCTTGAGAGTCCCTTGGACTGCAAGGAGATCCAACCAGTCCATTCTGAAGGAGATCAGTCCTGGGATTTCTTTGGAAGGATTGATGCTGACGCTGAAACTCCAGTACTTTGGCCACCTCATGAGAAGAGTTGACTCATTGGAAAAGACTTTGATGCTGGGAGGGATTGGGGGCAGGAGGAGAAGGGGTCGACCGAGGATGAGATGGCTGGATGGCATCACGGACTCGATGGATGCGAGTCTGAGTGAACTCCGGGGGTTGGTGATGGACAGGGAGGCCTGGAGTGCTGCAATTCATGGGTTGCAAAGAATCGGACACGACTGAGTGACTGAACTGAACTGAACTGAACTGAGAAAGCTTTTCCATCACAGTATCCTCCAAACAGGCAGAAGAAGAAAACTGCAAGGGTTCTAACCCTGACTGTTCAGGGAGATAGAGCTGCCTTTATTAGCACCCTCTGGCATTCTCCGAGTACTCCTATAACATCCAAGTCTGAGAAGCAAAACGTCAGGTAATAAAAAGGCATTAAATTAAACCAACCAACAGAAACAAATTATCTCTTGTGTCTGTATGTCTCTATATCTTCAGGCAAGTGAACACAAACTCAAATTAACTTGGGTTAATGAAGAGAATCGGTTTAATAGCCTTAGAAACCATTAAATGTATATCAATTGGCAAACTGTAAAAACCATCAACAAGCACTTCTATGGCTTCAACCTGATTAGCATCTTATATAGATTTAGAAACTCACTTCAAGAAAATTTCCTGACACAGTACATCTCAATTCACAACAAAATCTGTCTATTTCTTCATTAAAACACATTGTGACAATCCAACACCCTTTCATGAAAAACAAAACAAAACAAAACAACACAACACTTAAGAAACTAGGAACACAAGTTCCTCAATCTGATCACAGGAATACTAACATTATGCTTAATGGTGTAAGATTAGATGTTTTCCCTCTAAGGTCAAGAAAAAAAAAAGGATGTCCATTCTCACATCTGCTATTTGACATTGTGCTAGAAGTTCTAGCCAGGGTAATTAGGCAAGAGAAAGAAAAAAAGGAAGCATAAAGTTAAATTCTCTCTCATTGCAGATAATATTATCATATATATATATATAAAACAAAAAAAACAAAGCTAATAAATAAGCTTAGCAAGGTTATAAGATATAAGATCAGTACACAAAAATCAGTTATATTTCTATATACTAGCAATGAACAATCTGAAAAAGGAATTAAGAACACAATTCCATTTATAAAGCATCAAAAAGAATAAATACTAAGAATAAATTAAATCAAAGCAGCACAAGACTTGTACAGTGAAACCCATAAAACCCCGGAAGAAATTAAAGAACACTTAAGTAAATGAAAAGACATCTTATGTCCACGGATTGAAAAACTTAATATTGTTAGGACTGAAAAACTCCCCTAACTGATCTACAGATTCAGTGCAATCACTACCAGACTTCCAACTGCCTTTTTGCAGAAATGGGTACGTTGATTCTAAAGTTCATATGAAAATGGGAGAAACTCAGATAGACAAAACAACCTTGTAGAAGAGGAACTCACATTTCCTGTCTTCTAAACTTACCTCAAAGCTATAGTCTTCTATGTGGTTTTGGCATAAAAACAGACATGTAGATCACTGGGAAAGCACCGAGAATCCATAAATCCACAAATTTATGGTTATCCAGTTTTTGACAAGTATGCCAATACCACTCAATGGTGGAAAGAACGGTCTTTTCATCAAATGATACAGGGAAAACTGCATATCCACCTCCAAAAGAATGAAGTTGGACCCCTTATCTCATACCATATATAAAAAATCAACTCGAAGTGGATCAGAGTCCTGAAACTAAGAGATAATACCATAAAAATTTTAGAAGGAAACATAAGAGTAAATCTTCATTACCTTGAGTTCTTAAGATACAATACCAAAAGCATAAAAGGCAAGAGAAAAACTGAAACTGGACTACGCTGAAACTTTGCCGACTAAGGTCCATCTAGTCAAGGCTATGGTTTTTCCTGTGGTCATGAATGGATGTGAGAGTTGGACTGTGAAGAAGACTGAGCACCAAAGAATTGATGCTTTTGAACTGTGGTGTTGGAGAAGACTCTTGAGAGTCCCTTGGACTGCAAGGAGATCCAACCAGTCCATTCTGAAGGAGATCAGCCCTGGGATTTCTTTGGAAGGAATGATGCTAAAGCTGAAACTCCAGCACTTTGGCCACCTCATGCGAAGAGCTGACTCATTGGAAAAGACTCTGATGCTGGGAGGGATTGTGGGCAGGAGGAGAAGGGGTCGACCGAGGGTGAGATGGCTGGATGGCATCACGGACTCGATGGATGTGAGTCTGAGTGAACTCCGAAAGATGGTGATGAACAGGGAGGCCTCGAGTGCTGCGATTCATGGGGTTGCAAAGAGTCAGACCTGACTGAGGGACTGAACTGAACTGAACTGAACTGAACACTGAAAGTTAAAACTTGTGTACTGCAAATGATATCATTAAGAAAATGAAAAGACAACTCTTTAGTCTGAGAGAAAATATCTGCAAATCACATACCTGATAAAGTTAAATATTCAGAATATATAAAAAACTCTTAAAAGTCAACAATTTAAAAAAATTTTTTAATGGGTAAAGGCTTTGACTAGACCTTTCTCCCTAGAGGGTAGATAAATAATCAATAAGCACATGAAAAGATGCTCCACATCATTAGCTATTAGGAAGATGCATATCAAAATCACAGTGAGATACCAACTCATACCCACACTAGGAGGCTGTTATCTAAAAAGAAAAAAGAAGAAGAACAAGGAAAATAACTGTTGGAAAGAATGGAACCTTCATATATTGCTAATGGGAATATTTATGGTTCACTTGCTTCGAAAAACAGCTTCTCAAAAACTTTTTGAGAGCTCCTCAAAAAGTTAAACATGATGTTATTACCTTGAAACCTGGGTTGGGAAGATCCCCTGGAGAAGGGAAAGGCTACCCACTCCAGTATTCAGCCTGGAGAATTCCATGGACTGTACAGTCCATGGGACTGCAAAGAGTTGGACATGACTGAGCAACGTTCACTTATCATATGACCCAGGAATCTCATCCTGGGTACACACTAAGAAAATGAAAAACATACTGTTCACACAAAACTTGTACATGAATGTTCATAATAGCACTGTTCACAACAGTCAAAAAGTAAAAATAACACACATGTCCATTAAATGAGAAAAGGATAATCAAAATGTAGTATATCCATACAACAGAAAATTATTCAACAATAAAAAGAATGAAGTACTGATATCTAGGCTACAACATAGATGAATTTGAAACATTATACTAAGCGAAAAAAGACAGACACAAAGGCCACGTTTCCATTTATATGAAATGTCCAGAATAGGCAAATCCCTAGAGACAGAAAGCAGATTAGTGGTTGTCAGGAGATGGGTAAGGGAGGAGTGAAGAGTTACTGCAAAAGAGTACGGGGTACATGAAAATGTGTTAGGATATCTCTGGTGGCACAGTGGATTAGAACTCGCCTGCCAATACAGGGGACACAGGTTTGATCCCTGGACCAGGAAGATGTCATAAGCCACAGGGCAGCCCGTGCACCACGACCTCTGAGCCCGTGTCCCACAACTACTGAAGCCCGTGTGCCCTGGAGCCCACGCTCCACAACCAGAGAAGCCGCCACAATGAGCAGCTGTGCACCACAAGTAGAGAGCAGCCCCCGCTCCCCGCAACCAGAGAAAGCCCACGCGCAGCAACAAAGGCCCAGCGCAGCCAAAAATGAAAAAGAAACTGTTCTAGAATTAGAACATTTGGCAGTGATGGTTACATAGCTTTGTGACTGTTCGAAAAACTACAGATTTACATACTTTAAAAACGATAAATTTTATGGTACGTGAATTGTATCTCCAGTTGTAAAAAAAACAAAAAACCACGCACATTGTTAATACCACCTTATATTTATTTAGTTCCACTTTTTAACTCCCCTGAGGCCGGGCATGCTGAGATTCATGGGATCGCAAAGAGTCGGACACAACTGAGCAACTGAACTGAGCTGAATCTTTCCAAATCGCCTAAAGTTTATCAACCAAGCCACAATGTTAACAATGCATTGATCAATTTAGTCAAATATCCTGTAACTATTTCTCATTCTTCTTTCCAGCCCCTTGGCACGGTGAAGACATGCTTAACCTCACTTGTCTGGTTGAATTACTAAACTGAGAAAGGGCAAGGCAGAAAAGATTTAGAACAAATAATAAAAAGAAGGTATTCATCCTTTCATCTCCAGCTACCCCTCAGAAAACGTTTTAGGGGATCAGGAAATCAAATCACATCCTTTTATTAGCTGACAAAAATTGTCATTAAGTCAAATGCTATAATTCCTCAAATCTGATTTCATACATAGCTGCTATTCAATAATTTGATATGAGTCTGATCCCCATGCAAATATGCTCTTCAAAAGAGACCTTATTCTTACATATATAAAAAGTCAAATCTAAAAAGTACATAGATAAGGAGATAGTAACACAATAGAAAGATGACTCATAGTTTACAAGAATTCCCTACTTGGATTCCTGTACACATCCATTATTATGTATATGAAATATGATGAAGTTTATAAACTTTTTTTCATACTAATGTTTGGAAACCTACTTATTATAAAAAGTGGATGCACCTAATTATTTGTTGCATGCTACAATGTTCCTATCTCTGCCATGCACTGGAGCTCAGAAAAGTGCATTAATAAAACTGTATTTAAGAAAAAGACACAAACATATATATGTTCAATTCCTTTCTGATCTTTTTAAACTGAGTTGATTGGAAGAGCTAATTAAAAGTGATTCTTATGTAAGCCGAAGTTTTCAAGAAGGGAACCATGACCCATTATTATAATTTTAAAACTATACTATTACATACTTTTAATTACTTATTTTTTACCAGAAAAAAAAAAAAACACAGCCCTTCCAATGGTAAAGATTATTGAATCAGTAAAAATACAGGTAAGAATTTAGGCAGTTTATCTCAAAGCAAAAAATCTAAACTTTCTACTTCTGTCTGATGAACAAAAAACAAATAGCCTTTCACATGGACCTGAAAGCTCAGCACTATATTGATTTCATAATTTTGCATTTTACTTTCAAACATTTCAAATGAAAGAGTGGTTATGGCTAAAATAAATGAAACACATGCATAGCTATGGCCACACATACACACTTCTCATATATCAGAGTTGAGGACTTAAATTCAAACACTGCTCTCCACTAAGGAAGTCAAATTCTCCTGTACTCTGCATTGTAGAGAAGGAAAGCATGGAAATTCAATGGACATGCAAGATAAAACTTATAACACACAGTTAAAAAGCCATATGTTAAGTAGAACAAATCACTGTGTTTTAATACAGCAAAAACACCTGTCATTATTCACACTTCTTTAATGAAAAAGAAAAACAGAACAAAAACCACTTTATAACAAATGGCCTCTACTCGGTCATGGGCAGAACTACAGAATTACTTCAAAACGATCAAAATAATTGAAGTCTGCTGCTGCTGCTGCTAAGTCACTTCAGTCATGTCTGACTCTGTGTGACCCCACAGACGGCAGCCCACCTGGCTCCCCTGTCCCTGGGATTTTCCAGGAAAGAACACTGGAGTGGGTTGCCATTTCCTTCTCCAATGCATGAAAGTGAAAAGTGAAAGGGAAGTCGTTCAGTCGTGTCTGACTCTTCGGAACCCCATGGACCACAGGCTAATTAAAGTTTAGAAGGGATAAAGTCTAAAGTCATGGGAAATTTCAGCCTCAGTTTCAATACAATGTTGTATAAATTAAACAAAAATACTATTCCAGACATAAATGACATAGCATAACTTAGTCCTGGTAACTCCAAATAACATATATTCCCTCTAGCTTTCATCCACTAAATGTATATTGAGATAGTGTTGATATTTTAAAATATAAATCAAAGGATTCTCACCAAAGCTATGTAAAATTAATTTGTTCAAAATTAGGATAAGATAGTTGTATGGCATCACCAACTCAATGGACATGAGTTTGAATAAACTCCAAGAGTTGGTGATGGACAGGGAAACCTGACGTGCCACAGTCCACGTGGTCACAAAGACTGAGTGACTGAACTGAGCGACTAAACTGAACTGGTAACATAAATGCAGATTATCCAACTCAATTCCTTAACAAAATAATAAACTGAAGATTGAGCCACACCAATAGTCAAAAGTTCAAGTGCTTATTAGGAATGTCTGTGAGCTTCCCTGGAGGCTCAGCAGTAAAAATGACAATGCATGACAATGCAGAGGACAAGAGAACTTCACTTCCTTAATGGACAGCAGTATTTGAGTTTAAATCCTCAACTCTATATAAGAGAAGTGTGTGTGTGGCCATAGCTATGCATATTTTTCCTTCATTTATTTTGCAATGTAGGCGACCACCTGCAACGTGGGAGACTCAGGTTCAATCCCTGGGCCAGGAAGATCCACTGAAGAAGGATGGCAACCCAGTTGAGTATTTGTGCCTGGAAAATCCCATGGGGTCACAAGAGTCGGACATGACCTAGTGACTAAACCACCACCATGATACCACTTCAAAATCTCAGTAGCTGAGAAATGTCTGGGAGAACTGCAAAAATCCCAAAGTTTAGGTCTAAGTGTGGAACTGGTAAAGGCAAAATAAAAGTTAATGACAGAATGGGACAATGTAGTCATGCTTGTGGGTGACATCTCACAAGTCTATGGCAGGCTCAACCGCATGGGGCAGCAAATTATTAGTTTACTTACAGGGGCAGAACTGACATGCCCAGCCCTCCAAGTACAGATGGGTCTGGAAAAGCAGGAAGCAAAACACCATATGAAAGCATGCTGAACAAACAGAGAAGTGTATGAAACCTTCCCTGACTAAAGTGGAATTTTTCCAGAACATTCCATTAATGCTTCAACCCATGTTACTTCCTCTTCAGCTCTGACATTTCTCAACCTGGCCCTTCTAAATAATGCAATGATAAACTATGAAATAACTGCACTTATTTGCTTACATGTGAGTAAGTGCACAACTGTGAAGTTTTTACAATTTAAAAACTCTTTTGAAAATCTGAGTTCCTTATACACTGGTTCCAACTCTTCCTTCTTGACATGCAGGGCACCTAAAAGCAACATCTGATTTTTATATGACCTACAAAAAGGACCCCAAAACATTTTTAAGAGAAATCCTTCATGCTTTCTGATGTTACAATAAAAAAACAAAGTCTAAGTCCAAAGGGTGCTAAATCAAAAGTCTGAAAATCAGGTTTCTGAGGCCTGATCTGACACTAGGGTGACCAACTGTACCAGATCACCTGAGACTAAGAGATTTCTCAGGATGGGAGTACAGTTAGTGCTAAAACCAGAAAGTTCCAGCCAAACCAGGGCTAGCTGGGCTCCCTATGGGTGATGATGGCTAAATCACAACCCACTGGCAGCAAAGCTGGAAACATCTGGATAGAATGAAGGATGCAGAAAGAGGCAAGGTAAACCAGAAGGCCTCTAGGGCCCTTTAGTTGTCATTTATTACAACCCTATGAAATATTTATACCAGGTTTGATTGGAATGTACACTGCATACTGTAAGTGTACACTTATGTAGGGGCAGAGGGCACTGGGAATATTTTGTGAAGCTATTCATTAAATTTATTAAATTTGGAGCTACACAAGCTTTAATAATAAAACAGAGCTAGAAGTTTTTAGTTTAATTTTCATTTCTATAGCAAAGAGGAAAATAAGCTGCTTCTAGAAAATACCAAGCCAACAGAGAAAATTCTTCCAATATCCACATCCAACTTAACCCCATTTCTCCTCCTCCCAAATCACTGGAGACCTAGGACATCTGGACGAAGTTTAAAAACAGAACATATTATTTTGACTTACTGATAGCCACTATGAAAGAATACATTTCCACATTTTTGAGAAAGTAAGAACTTAGCAACATGTTTTACAAGTAACTATAAAACCCTACAGAAAAGTAAAGGCAACTATAGCAACCAGCAATAACAATAGAGTCATAAAAGAAAAAAGATAAGAAGACCTTGAATTGTTAGAGTATGCTCACTTTCAAATATGTTCCCTAACTTTGGAACTTTAATCCTGAAGAATCCCACTTCAGAGGATAACAAAACAAATTATATGTAAGATCAAGTCACATAAGCTCAGGGGTGATAAAATGAGAACAAACATTTGGATTTCTTCTTTCCTCCTCGGGCATTCTAATTTAAGATAACATCTGACTTACTGGGGTTATTACAGGTCCTAACGAAAGCATTTCTGCCATGAAGACTGAGTGATGAGAAATCTCTGAAAGTACAACTATGAAAGAATTGTTACTCAGTTACTATTTTTTAAGGGAAGCTTATAAGAAAATGCCTTCAATCTGAAAACCTACAATATCTGTGATATATACTTTTTTCAGTCATGAATGAACTAGTCTATGAGGTCTCATCAGCATCTTAAGTACAGCTGTGGCTGAACCACACTAGCATTTCTCCAACATGCTCCTTTATGAGAACTGGTCCTATGCAGTCTGACGTCACCAAGAGATTTCTTACTCGTTACTTCAGGGCAGCCTCAAAGTATGCTTGCACACTCATCCAGGTGGCCCCGCACACACACACCCAGGCATGTGTTTCCCCTTGCCTCTTCCGAAAGTAGTTTCTCTTCCCAAATCAGTCAACAGTTTGTGCCCAAGTCTATCACAAATGCTATGGGGACATGAAGGTGTGTGCGAGAGAAGGGATCCAGGCCTTCAGGATAGTTAAACTTGACTTGGGGAGATAAGACATATTCTCATGAGGAGTTCCAGTGCCAGCAAAATGGACGGCTGTCTTATTAGGAATATGCCTATTACTTGCATAAATGACAAAGCTTTCATCAAAATAGGTAAGAAATCCATGCTATCTATCTCAAATATATTGGAGTACAATGAATATACAATAAACAAATACAATAAACAAGAGTTTAAGTACGTAATAAGTAACATACCAGTGTGCGACAATAGGCAAGATGGGGCAAGAGCCCTGTCTGGGGGGTTCTGTTCGTCTGCTGTTTGGTCACGCTGTGGGGCACGTGGGATCTGAGTTCCCTGACCAGGGGTTGAAGCCAGGCCCCAACAGTGGGAGCTCAGAGTCTTAGTCACTAGACCACCAGGGAGGGCCTAGGACGAGAGTCTTATTGACCGAAACATCACCTAAACTCAGGAAAGGAAGTCAGGGAAAAGGAACGGTTTTGCTATCATTACCTCAGCAGTGGCAACAGCTTCCCTGGTGGATTAGAGGATAAAGTGTCTGCCCACAATGTGGGAGACCCAGGTTCAATCCCTGGGTAGGGAAGATCCTCTGGAGCAGGAAATGGCAACCCACTCCAGTACTATTGCCTGGAAAATCCCATGGACTGAGGAGCCTGATAGGCTATAGTCCATGGGGTTGCAAAGAGTTGGACACGACTGAGCGACTTCACTTCAGTGGCAACAGCAAAGGAGAGTGGCTTCTCAAGGCTTTTCTTGAAACCCAGGGGTGTGTTAAGAATAAGCTGCTGGACTAGGTTCTCAGATGTTCAGGTTTTAATCCTAATTCCTTCACAGTCACATTCTCTCTTGCCCTGGTTTTCTACCTGTACTACTTAAGGTTTGAACTAGATGATGGCTAATATTCCTTTAATGAACACTTCTGGTAACCCTTTCCTTGATAAATATATCCCCTTTCCATCTCTTCTGCTTCCCCTCCCATCCCCACTAAATTACAATGTATAATATTAAATTATTCATGAATCAATGACTTCAGTTTTTTGTGTTTATATATTTCTGGCTTTATGGCAACTGGTTAACAAAGCAAAATTCTAATTCAGATTGTTAACATCATCAGTTTATATTATCTAGTCCTAATAACCTAGCCAGATTAGTGTGGCATATTACTCAATGTTGTTACAAGAAGTTTTGGCATAGCTAAAATTGCCATTGGTGAAGACCAACTCAAATACTGATGTATTCATTGCTTTCAGCTGGTTTAAAATTGGCTTAGCTACACAGCAACCAAGAGTAAGAAAATGTTTCATTTCTTTTTTAAGACAATCCAGTGACAACATCTAAGTATGACTTTGGTACAAAACTCCAAAAACTAGAACTAAAGAGGGTTACTGTCGGCATTACAGATAACTCACCAAACAAATAACCACACTTCAAGCTGCTACTTGTATGACAGCTCTTAAATGAGCTTCACTGAAAGCCAGGACTTTGCTCTTTTAAAGTACTTTTTCTGAGTAAAAAAAAAATAATACTTGCTCACTGTAGAAAATTTAGAAAGCAAAACTCAGAAAAAATAGAGTCAGAAAAGAAAAATCAGAGGAAAGAATAAAAATCACTTACAATCTATTATTTATAGGTTATAGTTTCCTCCTTTATAAATATTTTTTTCTAATTGAGACTACTCGTTTCTTTAAAATTTGTATTGTGCTTTTTTTCCCCTTAATACCACCTTTGCACTTAAAACTGTTCACAAATGTAATTTTTAAGATTTATTTATTTATTTTTGGCTGTGCTGGGTCTTTGTTGCTACCTGCAGGCTTTCTCTAGTTGCAGGGGCTACTTTCTAGGGCAGTGCACAGCCTTCTCATTGCAGTGGCCTGTCTCTTATACACATCTCTATTATCATTTTAATGTTGGAAATCTTATTTGGACATCTGAATGCTACGACAATTAATATCTAGTAACAGCAATGAATTCAAATAAAACGAACTTCAATAAAATGCTAAACAATACAACACTCTTTTAAGTCATTTCAAGACAGAGAAAAAAGAAATCCAAAACGGAAAAGGAAGAACATACTCAAGCTTCCATATCATATTATGGTATGATAAGGTATGATATCATACCATATCATATTATGGTATGATAAGGAGAATAAGAACAAAAATAAATCAGACAACTGAGAAATATGCCAGAGAAGTTCTTCAAATACTATTCTTGCTTGTATCTACTAGCTCCATTCTACACTTTAAAATTTGGCCAAATTTTCAAAGTATTTGTTAAACAGTTCCTGCATCTGACATATGTTTCCAGGATACTTCTGACATTGATATAAGAGATTATAAAACATTTAGAAATGAAAATGTTGCTCTCCAACAAAAAACACTGTAACTTCCAAGCTTCTTCTGTATTCACAAGATGGAAAAACATTTGGAAAATAGTAGCTTTCAGTTTTAAAATGTTCAAATAATATACTTTAAAACAAACACAAAAAGTGTAATTGTTCAAGGCAGGGAGGAGACAAGTCTAAATAAAATAAGATCTTAAAATTTATTCTAGGAGACATTTCCTTTCCTTTGCAGTCTCAATCTTCTTTACTCCATAATAAGTAAATTCTTTTATCCCTTCAGCTGGGAAGGACAATTTTTACTCCACCAAGGTGATGACAAGACCACTGTAGTGCTCACCCAGCAAGAAACGCATAAACATGAAGTAGCGTCAACTAGATCAGATGAAGTGTGTGCAAGAATCGCTCTGCAATGCATTAATTTAGGAACTCAGCGGAGAGGCTCCTACTATATCTAGCTGATCTAAACTTGAGCTCATGATAACACTGCACAAAGCTATGGTAGATAAAAGTGATAGGGAGCGCCAATAGAACAATTCCACTGACAACACAAACTCCTCCAAGAATTCTTCCAGGCACTGTGATAGGATACATATCTCCATAGCCAACTGTAGTCATAGAGATAATCACCCACCAGCAGGCAGCGGGGATGCTGGCGAAGTCCTTGTTGGATGTTTCCAGGTCCAACCCATGTTCAAGAAGCTGAGAAAGTGCACTAAAGATTCCATGGCAACACAAATGAAGACAAGTAACATAACCATCTCTCGGTAGCATCGTTTGAGAGTCAAACCAAGTGTCTGAAGACCAATGAAGTGACGGGCCAGCTTAATCACCCAAAAAATCCTCATCATTCTAAGCACCCGCAAGGTGACTCCAGCCCTCTGGAGTTGAGAGTTCTCGCCTGTAAATACGGTCATTAACACGGAGATGTAATACGGTGTGATTGCCAGTAAATCAATGATGTTCAGAGGTCTCTTGACAAACTCACACTTGTTTTTGGAGACGATGAACCTCACAATGCACTCAGCAGTGAACCAACCTATGCAGATAGCTTCAATTATCCTGTCAAGAGAACAAAAGAAGAATTGATCATTTTATTTTTAAGCATGTTAATAGCTCTTAGATTTCTTCACATAGTACTATACTAACATACTAACTTAGTTACTTTTCCAGAAAACATAAAAGAACAGACAGCATCACCAACATCATCAGACCCACCAGGATACAACAGAACAACAAATACTTCAACAAATGAAAATTGAACTTGATGAAGTTCTTATTAATATACAGCATGTAATACCATTAAAAAATTTGTTTGCTTATCACTAATACTGCAGAAAAATCTCTCTCTTACATGGTGGCCTGAAATTAACTTAGACTCAGCTTGCCACAATACAAAATGTTATCCCATGAGGATAGTGGTTCTCTAGTGTGATGTAAGTTATTAGGTGAATCAGAAAGACATGGTTCCTACAGAGAGTGGACACACCCAAGTTTTTTATTTATTTGTTGGTAAATAAGAGTGAACTGAAGATCATTTCCTAAATGTTACTGTTACTTCTTTTTCTCTACAGGCTTGTGTGGGAGACACTGAATCTGAGCCTGCTTTTAGGCTTTGCAGGAATGCCAGTGCCTTTGCCAGGAGAGCACCAGATCATGACCATCTTATCACGAGCATCACAGTGGAAAAAAGGCTGAAGATTCCTACACTGGAGCAAAATAATCACTAGAATTTTCCCAAAGACCAACAAGTTTGCTTATTTGTTTTCCATAGCTGTTTTCATGCATCATGTATTTTTTAAAATATAAGGTCACATTTCACCTAGATCAGTATTTACCAACATTTTCACATTACTGCACACACAAAAAAGCATGCAATTAATAGAGCATACTGGCATCAGGGGTAGCATTTCTGAAGTGGAAGCCACCAGCCTGGCCTCACACTCCCCAAGGCTGAGGAATTAAGTCTCAGCATACTGGATAGGAAGCCCTGATAAAGAGTGAGTGGTAAGGCTAAAGCAATTTTTAATTAAATTACAATTTAAAATTCAAATTAAAAGTTATAACTGAGACTTCCCTGGTGGTCCAATTGGTTAAGAATCTGTTTTCCAATGCAGTGGATGCAGGTTTGATTTCTGCTTGGGGCACTAAGATCTCACATGCCTCAGAGCAACTGAGCCCGCAGCACAACTAGAGAGTCCGCACACCGTGACGAAAGATCCTGCGTGGTGTAACTAAGACTCAACACAGCCCCAAAAGTAAATGAATACGTATTTTTTAAAGACATAATAATCATTATACTATCATTCATTTTTTTCCCACTTGATTCGGTCTTGCTACTAACCTAGACCCAAACCTGAGAAGTATGATAGAGAGAGAAGAAAATAAAGCAGGTGGGATGGTAAGGTTTGTGGGGTGACAATTTGAAAAGAATTACCCATGGTGCATTGCACAGAACACAAACTGCGCTGGATGTGACTCATGGAAATGAATAAATAAAATGAACCATGTTCCCCTACTGCAGACGCTGGGAAAGACTGAGAGCAGGAGCAGAAGGGGGCGACAGAGGATGAGATGGCTGGATGGCATCACTGACTCAATGGATGTGTCTGAGCAGGAGATGGTGAAGGACAAGGAAGCCTGGAATGCTGTAAACCATGGGGTCACAAACAGTTGGACACAACTTAGCCACTGAACAACAACAATCTATTTACAGTGGTTCCCAGAGCCACAGAGATTAATTTTATTTATTCCTTGAATAGGTGATAATTCACAAGGTTTAAATTTCAAAGGTTAAAAAAAAGTACAGAGTGCCCTATTCCCCCAGCACTCAGTTCCCCAGTGTTCATCTCAGTCCTGATTCCTCAGAGCCCTGGTTAAAAGGGCAAGAGCCACTGACCACCAAGAAAGAGGAAACCTAAGTGTATTAATTTCTTGAGGCTACTGTAAAGACTTGGTGGCTTCAGTTCAGTTCAGTGGCTCAGTCGTGTCTGGCTCTTTGTGACCCCATGAATCGCAACCTCCAAGGAGTAAGCGTCTTTTAATTTCATGGCTGCAGTCACCATCCAGAGTAATTCTGGAGCCCCAAAAAATAAAGTCTGACACTGTTTCCACTGTTTCCCCATCTATTTCCCATGAAGTGATGGGACCGGATGCCATGATCTTCGTTTTCTGAATGTTGAGCTTTAAGACAACTTTTTCACTTTCCTCTTTCACTTTCATCAAGAGGCTTTTTAGCTCCTCTTCACTTTCTGCCATAAGGGTGGTGTCATCTGCATATCTGAGGTGATTGATATTTCTCCTGGCAATCTTGATTCCAGCTTGTGCTTCTTCCAGCCCAGCGTTTCTCATGATGTACTCTACATTGAAGTTAAATAAGCAGGATAACAATATTCAGCCTTGACATACTCCTTTTCCTATTTGGAACCAGTCTGTTGTTCCATGTCCAGTTCTAACTGTTGCTTCCTGACCTGCATACAGATTTCTCAAGAGGCAGGTCAGGTGGTCTGGTATTCCCATCTCTTTCAGAATTTTCCACAGTTTATTGTGATCCACACAGTCAAAGGCTTTGGCATAGTCAATAAAGCACAAATAGATGTTTTTCTGGAACTCTCTTGCTTTTTCCTAGAGAAATCTACTTTTTCACAGATTTAGAGGTCAGAAGTGCCAAATCATTATCATCAAGTCAAAATCAAGGGTGAGGAGGACCCACTCCCTCCAGAGGCTCCATGGTAGAATCTATTTCTCACCTCCACCAGCTCCTGGTTGGCATTCCTTGGCTTGGAGCCACATCATTCCTATCTCTGCCTCCATGGCCACTGTGTTAAATCTCCCTCTGCTTCCACCGTGTAAGGACACACCATATAAAGATACATTTGATAGCATTTAGAGCCTCTGGGGAAGGCAATGGCACCCCACTCCAGTACTCTTGCCTGGAAAATCCCATGGACGGAGGAGCCTGGAAGGCTGCAGTCCATGGGGTCACTGAGGGAGGGTTGGACACAACTGAGCGACTTCACTTTCACTTTTCACTTTCATGCATTGGAGAAAGAAATGGCAACCCACTCCAGTGTTCTTGCCTAGAGAATCTCAGGGACGGGGGAGCCTGGTGGGCTGCCGTCTATGGAGTCACACAGAGTCGGACACAACTGAAGTGACTTAGCAGTAGCAGAGCCTCTGGGACAACCCAAGACACATTCCCATCTCAAGGTTCTTAACATAATATCTGCACAATTCCTTTTGATATATAAGGCAATATCTACCAGGGGCTCCCCAGGTGGCGCTAGTGGTAAGGAATCTGCCTGCCAGTGCAGGTAGACATACAGACACAGGTTTGATCCCTGGGTTGGGAAAATCCCCTGGAGGAGGGCACGGCAACCCACTCCACTATTCTTGCCTGGAGAATCACAGGGACAGAGGAGCCTCGCGGGCTATAGTCCATAGGGTCGCAAAGAGTCAGACACGACTGAAGTGACTTAGCATGCACAGTGTAAACTGGTTACCAGTAATTAGGACCTGCCTTTTTTTGTGGAGAGGAAGGGATTATTTTTCAGCCTATACCCAAACCAACCAGGAAGATGAAGTCCGCAGTGAAAGTAATCCAACCTACTGCCTGGTGAGGGAGGTCAGCCGATGAAATCACAGCTGTCCCTGTTTCTCTATTACCTGCGGCTCAGCACACAGACCCCCATTGATCGGTGGCTGGCAGCAGCTCCCCATTAGACTATCAATAAAAGCTACTGTCATAATGGCTTCTATGAGCCCCGAGGCTTAGAAAGCTGGGATGGTAATGAAACTCGGTAGATCTAGAAAACAAGAGGAGTTTTTCAATATGCAGTTTCATAAACATAATACCATGCATCCCTTCTCCCTGACAATGCTCATCAAATACTCCATGTGTTCCCCCATATCTCCAGCCCTTTGCAGTTAGGCAGGGTCATGTGACCAGTTCTGATCAATGAGCTGTGAGCAAAATGACTACAGTTCAGAGCAGAGGCAATGAAGAGTAGGTGGGAATTCCCTTCCCTGCCATGGCAACCTGAAAAGCATGTGTCCTAAGAGGCTCCAAGATGGTATGGTCTCTATCAGCCCAAATCCCTGAGTATATGTGCCCATCCTGACTCTCATTGGATATGGTAATGTGAGCAATCATAAATCTTTGTTGTGTTAAGCCACCAAGATTTCTAAGTTGGCTGTTTGTTGTTGATGTTGTTTAGTTGCTAAGTCATGTTTGACTCTTGCAACTCCAAGGACTGTAGCCCACCAGGATTCTCTCTGTCCATGGGATTTCCCAGGCAAGAATACTGGAGTGGATTGCATTTCTTCCTCCAGGGGATCTTCCTGACCCAGGGTTTGAACTTGCATCTCCTGCATTAGCAGATGGATTCCTTACCACTGAGCCACCACGGAAGCCTATCCAAGGTAATAAACTGGTAAATTCAGTAAGTAATAATATATACACTCAAAAGGGGTTGCAAAAGCACAAAGCAATCATAACAATAGTTTTCTTAGATCAGCTGCGGGTCTTTCCCGTTTTCCAGCTAAAGTACTACGTCTCCTCTCCAGCCAGACATGAGCAAGAGCTCTGGACCTGATGCAGAGAGCCCCGCTGCTGTTCTCGCTCTGATCTTCTAAGGGCTCTCCCAGCAATAAAATCCTAAGATTCGATTAAATTAAGAAGAGTAAAAATGCTAATTGTGCCAAAAACACCAGAACATTTTCAGCTAATTACTTCCACTAGCAGCCAAATTGTTCAGATTTAAAAGGAGGAAATCCAAATGATGCAAAATAATCTTTCAGTAAGGAAATTTCAAAGAGATAAAGTCATCTGTAATGAGGCCCACTGGGCTCCTCCTGTCCCATCCCCCAAGTCAGCACAGTTTATACAGAATTCCACGCAAAAGGGATGAATCAGTGAGAAACCCCAGGCATCCCTCTTCCACCAAGGATAATGCCAAAGCATTCTCCAACAACAAACACCACTAAGCCTGCCAAACCTCCCCATGTTTCCAAATGGCACTGTCACCAAAGCCACCTCCAGCAACTTATGGAAAACTTGAGTGCTGTGTTACTGAGCATTGCAGCCAATGACTGGGTACTCCGTGGGCTACTTGTACAAAAAACAAGTTGGAAAAAAAGAACAGAAGATACTGAAGGATACCAGAAGCCTCAAAGCCCATTCTGATTTCTTTTAAGGCCCAAAGATATAGAAGCTAATGAATTTACAGCCTAAAATACAGTTCCCACTTATTCAGGCTTTTCCATTGGGCAGACATCATCTCATATAACCTTTTTCAAGAACTCTAGACCGAGTGTATTTCCCCAAAATACCTCCATTTTACAGATGACAAAACTGAGGCTGAAAGTTAACCATCTCTTCAAGATCACATAATGAAGAAATTGCTGTGGCACAGGTAATGAAACCCAGATCTACTGGACTTTGAAGCACTAAGGAACATCTGAACATGCTTATAATTTTATGGCAATGTTCACCATTAATATTAAATGATACATGTCAATCTCTTCATCTCCATGGTTGATGTATTAAAGCAGATTTTTCACACTGCTGGTTCTTAACCCATTAATGGATCAAAATTGACAGAGGTCTTTTTTTTTGGAAGTTAAATAGAAATATTACAGCACATCAAAGTATAAAACTTTTGCTTCAGTTATATATAATTGTATACTAAATTACGATGAAAAATGTATTCCTTTCTGTAGGCACTGGACGACCTCAAAACTTGCTGGCAATCACCAGTCATTCTAATTCCCCTAACTGATCCCTCATAATAGAAGGCACTTATGGCAATGACTCAGAGGTTTACAAACAGGCTCCACAGGAGAACAAATGCTTTTAGTGCTAACGAGTTCTACCATGGCGCCCTCTTGCCTGCAAAAGAGACCAGGACAGGACACAAGAGACCATTAACTATGTCATGTGAGGTGAACCTCTGCCTCCCTCTGGGTACTATCTTCTCATCTTTTTCCCCTCATTATTCTATTTTGAAAAAGTTCAAACATGGAACAAATTCATTAATATTTTAAATATACTTATCACCTATTCACCACTTTATCCAGGTATTAATCTATCTTTTGGGAGGGATGCATTTTATAGAAAATCCAGGATTTCTTTGCTGGCACGGTGTGAGAACAAATGCTTTTAGGCTAACGAGTTCTACCATGGCGCCCTCTTGCCTGCAAAAGAGACCAGGACAGGACACAAGAGACCATTAACTATGTCATGTGAGGTGAACCTCTGCCTCCCTCTGGGTACTATCTTCTCATCTTTTTCCCCTCATTATTCTATTTTGAAAAAGTTCAAACATGGAACAAATTCATTAATATTTTAAATATACTTATCACCTATTCACCACTTTATCCAGGTATTAATCTATCTTTTGGGAGGGATGCATTTTATAGAAAATCCAGGATTTCTTTGCTGGCACGGTGGATAAGAATCTGCCTGGCATTGCAGGAGGCATGGGCTCAATCCACGGTCCAGGAAGATCCCACACGCTGAGGGGCAGCTAAGCCCCTGCACCACAACTACTGAGCCTGAGTTCTAGAGGCCGGGAGCCGCAACTACTGAAGCCTGCGTGCCCCAGAGCCTAGGCTCTGCAGCAAGAGAAGCCACCACAATCAGAAGCACTGCAACTAGAGAAAAGCCGCACAGCAAGGAAGACCCAGAACGGCCAAAAATAATAAATAAAAAAATTATTTCTTAAAAGCAATGAAGATCTAGACAAGCCAAAAATAATTAATTTTAAAATAAATCCAGACATCAATGCATTTCCAACTAAAAACTTCAGAGTGCATATTA
Source organism: Madoqua kirkii (assembly GCA_006408675.1). Lineage (NCBI taxonomy): Eukaryota > Metazoa > Chordata > Mammalia > Artiodactyla > Bovidae > Madoqua > Madoqua kirkii. The sequence continues at coordinate 29,467 of SJYC01008677.1, forward strand.
TTAGCCAGAGTTCAATAACTGTTTCATTTTTCTCTTTTGATTTGAACTTTACACGCAACGGAGCACACAGACCTTGAGTGCACATTAACTGAGGTCTGACAACTGCATGCCTCCTATAACCAAAACTCCTATTAACACACAGAGCATTCACATCACCTGAGAGCTCCCTGCCTTATGCATCTTTGTATCTCCTGCCCTTCCTTCCCAAGTTCATCAGACACATAGCAAGTGTTAAACAGCTTTTAGCCCAGTACAATATAAGTGACCTTGACAGAATCTGAAGGACAAGAATGGCTTCTTCTGGAAGCTTTATAAGATAACTGAAGTCTGCCATCAAAAATGGTGCTGAATTCAGTTGGACCCTTGCTTACACCAAGTACAAAAGTGAACTCAACATGAATTAAAGCTAAATGTAAGACCTAAGATAATTTTTTTTTAATTCCTAGAAGAAAACAAAGAGAGAACGCTTCATGACATTGAACTTGGCCATGATTTCTTGGATATGACATAGAAAGAACAAACAACAAAAATAAAAAGAGACAAAGGAGACTTACCTCAAACTTAAAAGCTTTTGTGCATCAACAAACACAACTGAATGAAAAGGCAAGCTACAGAAGAGAACATACTTGCAGATCATATATCTGATGAGATATATTAATATCCAGAATACATATCAAACCCCTACAACTCAACAACAAAAAAGTCAAATAAATCCAACTTAAAAATGAGCAAAGGATCTGCACAGACTTTTCTCAAAGATGATACACAAATGGCCAACAAGCATTTGAAAAGATGCTCTATGTCACTAATCATCTGAGAAATGAAATCATCAAAATCATCAAGTCATCAAGAGCATCAGAAGATACCATCTCACATCCATTAGGATGCCTACTATTAAAACAGAAAACAAGTATTAATGAGTATGCGGGGAAATTGAAATCTCCATGTACTATTGTTAAGACTGCAAAATAGTGCAGCAGCTATAGAAAACAGTACCAAAGTTCCTCAAAGAATTAAAAATAGAACTTCCATATGATCCAGCAATTCCACTTCTGGGTATATACCCAAAAGAACTGAAAGCAGGATGTGGAAGACCTGTGTTCACAGCAGCACTAATCACAAGTCAACAGGTGCAAGCAACCCAAATGTCCACTGATGAAGGAATCAATAAACAGAATGTGTCATAGTCTTACATTGGAATATTGTTCAGCTTTACAAAGGAAGAAAATCCTGTCACATGCTAAAAAATGCATGAACCTTCAGGATATTATACTAAGTGAAAGAAAGCCATCACACACACAAAGACAAACACTGTATGATTCTACCTATATGGGCTTCCCTGATAGCTCAGTTGGTAAAGAATCCGCCTGCAATGCAGGAGACCCCGGTTCAATTCCTGGGTTGGGAAGATCTGCTGGAGAAGGGATAGGCTACCCACTCCAGTATTCTTAGGCTTCACTGTGGCTCAGCTCATAAAGAATCCACCTGCAATGAGGGAGACCTGGGTTCAGTCCTTGGGTTGGGAAGATTCCCTAGAGAAGGGAAAGGCTACCCACTCCAGTATTCCAGCCTTGAGAATTTCAAGGACTGTATAGTTCATGGGGTTGCACAGGGTCGGATGTGACTGAGCGACTTTCACTTTCACCTATATGAGGTATATAAAGTAGTCAAATTTAAAAGTAGAGTGGTGGTTACCAGGGGCTGAGGGAAAAGGAAAAAGAGAAATTGTTGTTTAATGGGTATTCATTCCTCCTAACACCTCCATATTACCGATGACAAAACTGAGGCTGAGAAGTTAAACATCTTTTCCAAGATCACACAATTAAGAAATGGCAGTGGCACAGGAAATAAAACATGGATCTATTGGGCTTTGAAGTGCTAAGAAATATCTGAAGGTGCTAACGACTTTTATAACAATGTTCACTATTAACGTTAAATGATATATGTCAATCTCCTAGTCTCTATGGTTTATGTATTAGAGCACCAGTTTTCACTCTTCTGGTTCTTAACACAGTCTCACATATGCAAGATGGTAAATTTTATATTATGTATTTTTTACCATGATTAAAAAAGAAAAAGGAGAGAAGGCAGTGGGATTTAAATCCATGCTCCCAAAGAAACTGGAGCCTTAATTCAGACTCTTAGACCATGTGCCCATGCTACCCACTGGGCCAAACTACAAGAGCGGTGCTAATGTTGCCCTCAAAGCAGTGACTTACATTCCGCCGTACTGCAGAAGGCTTTAAGGCGATTGTTCCCGTCATCCGCTCCAGCCAGAGCCTGATTAAAACTCAATATTACAGAGACAATAAAGAAAGCTAAAGCTTCCCTCGTGGTTCAGCTGGTAAAAAATCCGCCTGCAATATGAGATACCTGGGTTCGATCCCTAGGTTGGGAAGATCCCCCTGAAGAAGGGAAAGCTACTCACTCCAGTATTCTGGCCTGGAGAAATTCTATGGACTGTAAAGACCATGGGGTCGCCAAGAGTTGGACACAACTGAACAACTTTTACTTCACTTCACAATATAAAAAAGTTGAAGACTGAATATTTTTACTGAATAGGTGACTTGAAAAAGGTAAACAAATGACACAAATATACAAAAGAACAGGAAACATCTGTAATATTTACTGTATATGTACATTATATAAATGCTATATACATAAGTATACATATGTAATTATAATAAAATTATATTTAAAAGCAAGTAAATATCACAGTGATTAAGAATATAGCATAAAAATGCTTTATTATTTCAAACCTCAATAACTGTTTCTTTTCAATTGAAATAGAATTTTAGGATTCAAGTTTATAGTTTTGGTGGGAAAAAATGAAATAGAAGTCCCTTAAAGGCACAGACATGTTGACAAACAAATATAAATGATAATAGACTGATATCATTTTTTACACAAAATAAAAATATGAACATGAAACTGTCCAACAAAGGAGGATTTTTTAAAGTATTTATTTATTTGGTGACTGGTGACTGCAGCCATGAAATTAAAAGACGCTTACTCCTTGGAAGAAAAGTAATGACCAACCTAGATAATATATTCAAAAGCAGAGACATTACTTTGCCAACTAAGGTCCATCTAGTCAAGGCTATGGTTTTTCCTTTGGTCATGTATGGATGTGAGAGTTGGACTGTGAAGAAGGCTGAGTGCCGAAGAATTGACGCTTTTGAACTGTGGTGTTGGAGAAGACTCTTGAGAGTCCTTTGGACTGCAAGGAGATCCAACCCAGTCCATTCTAAAGGAAATCAGCCCTGGGATTTCTTTGGAAGGAATGATGCTAAAGCTGAAACTCTAGTACTTTGGTCACATCATGTGAAGAGTTGACTCACTGGAAAAGACTCTGATGGTGGGAAGGATTGGGGGCAGGAGGAGAAGGGGACGACCGAGGATGAGATGGCTGGAAGGCATCACGGACTCGATGGATGTGAGTCTGAGTGAACTCCGGGAGATGGTGATAGACAGGGAGGCTTGGCGTGCTACGATTCATAGGGTTGCGAAGAGTCCGACACGACTGAGCGACTGAACTGAACTGAATCGGGTCTTTGTTGCAGCATAAGAGATCTTTAGTTGCAGCATGTGGGATCTAGTTCCCTGACCAGAGATAGAACCTGGGCTTCCTGCACTAGAAGCATGGAGTCTTAGCTGCTAGTCCACCAAGGATGTCTAAAGACGATGATGTTGATGTTCAGTCGCTTAGTCGTGTTTCACTCTTTGCAACCCCATGGACTGCAGCACTCCAGGCTTCCCTGTCCTTTACCAACTTCAGGAGTTTGTCCAAAGATAGAGGAATCTTGAAGCAAGTAACCCTTCTCCATTAATAACATGCTGTGAAACCGTGGATACACTATTCAATCTCTCTTCCTAAATTTTCCTCAATGATTAAATGATGAGAATGTCAGGTTGCCTATCTCTGAGAATGCCTATCTCTCAGGTTGTCTTAAGGATTAAAGGAATTAGGGACTTCCCTTGTCCAGGGGTCCAGTGGGTAAGAATCTGCCTTGCAATGCAGGGGACATGGGTTCCATCTCTGGTCCAGAAATGAAAATCCCACATGTCATGGAGCAACTAAGCCCATGTGTGACAACTAGAGAGTCCTTGCACCACAACAAAACATCCCGCTGTGCCACAACTGAGACACAGCCAAATAAATAAATAGATACATTTTATTTAAAAGTATTAAAGATGAATTAAAGGAGTTAATATGAAATAACAGTAAAAGCTTAATATATTGTGTCTATAATTGTCACTATTACAAACCATCTCTGGACTCATAGTCTTCCCTTCATACTCAAAAGGAGATCACTTCAGTATTTTCCTGAGCGCAAAGAGAAGGCAAGGATGAATGCTTCATCTTTTCATTTTCTCTTCTCCCAAGAATTCTGCTTATATTTTTATACACTGCTGGCTGTAGCATAAAGTGGTAAAAATCACTTAAAAGAGTAATTGCCAGGATTTGTCAAGCTTTATAATGCACATGAGACCCAGCCACCCACTCAAGGAATTTATCTTAGAAACACACTCTCATATTTACACAAGAATATGTACAATGAGATCTACTGTTTTTAATACCCAAGGATAACAAAAAATACAAACATCTATCCATTGGAGATTCATTATATAAATGTATTTCCTGAAGTCATCAGGTTGAATCATAGGAAATTGACATTGGGAATTTAACAACTCTACCTTATGCCATGTAGCCACAAAAAGGAATGTGGTGAGGTGCATTACTGTGATTTGATGTGAAGCAGGCTTCATGACATACAGGTGCAGAACAGTACATATATTATGCTCTAACTGTATGTGTATGTGTGCATACATGTACTAGAAAGATACTTAAGAAACTGTTAGCTGCTGCCTCCAGAGAGGAGCCTGGTGCAGGATGGAAGCTCATTTTTTATTTTTTACCTTAGGTAATGTTAAATGATTTACCATGTGCCCATATTATTTTTCCAATTAAGAAAAAATTTTAAAGAAAAATGAAAACGCATGCCCAACGCAAGCACTATGATGGAGTTACCAGGGACTTGAATCAACCAGCACACTCCCAAGAGCGGCACAAAAAGAAAAGTTGCACCCTTCCTACCCCAAGCGTTCAGACTGAAACATACGAGGCATTTTCAATCACATTTCCAACAGGTCTGTACTGTCTGATGATACCTGGTGTAACAAAAATTTCCAGCGAATTGCATATCACCATCCACTACATTCTCTACAGTCTCTTTCATGTCCTTATAAGAGTTTTCGCCACAAGTTCAATGGGAGAAAAAGCTCAGTTAAAAAAAAAAACAACCTGATTTTTTTTCTTACGTACTTTAATTACCTTACCAAAAAAAAAAAACCACTCATACATGTTTATCCTTCTACTCTAGAATAATAATGAGAATACATTAAATAAAGTACTAAGCATTTTTCTGTAAATTTATAAATACTAATTCACTTAATTTTCACAACTGAATGCAATAGGTTTTATTTTTCCCCACCTATAAATGAGGAAACTGAAGCAAAGGTAAGTTACTTGCTCACGCCACATAGCTAATAAATGGCAGATTAATAATATATACTCATTGGTTATGTAATACATTGAATCCTGGCTGGGATTTATGCATTTCCTTATAGTTGTAATTAATGTACACTTTTTATTTTATGTTCCTCACTTTGTATTACTTTGCTTACTCATGCCTCTGTTTGGATGGCATCTTTAGGACTGGTAGGATAAAAACAAGGATAAACAGCAAGGTCAGTCTTCTACCACTAGGGATTGGCTACAGAGGACTGGAATCCCCTTTGGAGTTTTTAAGGGGTCACTACTATTCTACCGGGCTTCCCTGATGGCTCAGATGGTAAGGAATCTGCCTGCAATGCAGGAGATGCAGGTTCAATCCCTGGGTTGGGAAAATCCCCTGGAGGAGGGCATGGCAACCCACTCCAGTATCTTGCCTGTGAATGCCATGGACAGAGGAGCTTGGCAGAATCAGTCCATAGGGTCACAGAGAGTCGGACACAACTGAAGTGACTTAGCATACACACACACATGAGCATACATCCCAGAACCCTTTATTGTCCTCCCTGTCTGATGGGTCAGCAAGCATCACAAGGGAGGCAAGAAATGTCCAAGGCTTCATCTGAGTCTCCTATGATGGGGGATGCAATGTCCTGGGGTAAGGATGGAGTGACAATCCGTTACCTGAATGTGGTTCTAAGCCGGTGGAGCACGTTAATTCATTCATCACACAGTGAAGTTTTTGAATTCCTACTCTATGCCAGGAGCCAAAGAGCCACCAAGAGGTCTAGAAAGGTGACTTATAGTTATTCAAGCTGTCATCATTGGAGGAAGCTGGGTGAAGGGTACACTGGAACTCTCAGTATTACTTTTACAACTTCTTGTGAGTATAAAAGGATTTCAAAATAAAGTTTCTTTAAAAACAACAAAAAAGGGACTTCCCTACAGTGGCTAAGACTCTAAGTTCCCAATGCAGGGGGCCCAAGTTCGATCCCTGGTCATGGAACTAGACCCCGCATGCTGCAACTAAGAGTTTTCATGCCAAAACTAAAATATCCCACATGCTACAGCAAAGATCAAACATCTTGTGTGCCTCAACTAAGACCCAGCACAGCCAAATAAATAATTTTAAAGAACAACAACAAAAAGAAGACTGAATTTAACCTAAAAACATCTTAGTGAAAGGTAAGATATACCCTCCCAAACAACAACCTTGCCTGTAGAAACTCAAATGGAAAATGTAGAGAGTGATAAATGCTGTAATCAACATGCATTAAGTTCAGAAGAAAGTTAAGTTTTCCTTCATGTGGGGTATTATGGAAAACTTATTCAAGAAAGTAGAGATTTAATCTGTCATGGAAAGAACAGCACAAGCAAAGGCAGGAAGGTGCTGATAAACTCGGAACAATGAAAGCAATTACATTAAAAAAAAAAAAAAAGTCCAAGGCAGGTAATAAAGATGGAAAGGTAAATTAAACCCTGAAGTTTATCTGATGGCAATAATCATGGGTACCATTTACTGAAATGAGTACTATGAGGCTGGTAATTTCAATACGACCATGTCATAAGCATAAATGGAAAGGAGCCAGGTTATCCAATTGTTAAAGAGAAAGAGGAAGACTGGCAGGTAAATTACTATAAAGTAGGAACTCATTTTTTTTTTGCCATAAACATCTATGAATAGCTGAATTTTTCACAATTAGAATGTATTCAAGTATTAATTTTGGTGCAAGGGTAAGCTGTCACAATCTAGACAGTGTACAAAAAATTCCAGTTCTCTCTTGGCAACGATCATTCTATCATCTTCGATTTCTGAGTCTTATTACCATGAGGACATCCCCTGTGACCCAACTAGCTTAGAGTTTACTGACAAATCCAAAACCAAACTGACAAAACCCATGCCCAGGCTGTCGCCATGCTGCTGTCCCCTCAGAACCACCGGAGCTGGCACGCCTGCCTTCCGGGGCGCCTCTCTGCAAAACACAGAACCACCTTTAAGGAGCAACATCAGCAACACACAGTACACCTTTAAGAATCACAGATAGTGGGGACAAATGCCTTCTGAAAAAGAAACTGTGTAACTCTTAGTCAAATTAAGACTTAAAATAAAACTATTCGATAGATCAAAAATAAGACTTAATATGTAAAAAAAAAAAAGATACCTCCAATAAAGCCCTGTTTGATTACTACAACCAGACCAAACGTAGAGCGAGCTGAGAATGATTAAAATTCCTCCTCACTCAAGATTAACTCACAGCGCGCTCTCCTTCACTTGTAGCCTGCTCTAAATCAAAGTGATTTCGTAACACAGAACTTGAAGTGGCTGAAATGAGAAAGGTGAAGACAAACCCAAAAGAGAACTGAGGAAGCGGGAAGCAGAGGGGGCGCAGGGCCAGCAGAAAATCCTGAATGCCTCCAGGAAGACATCACCAGCTACAGCCCCATCACCCTCAGCAGCTCCCTTGCTTCACGCCAGACAAAAACAGGTTTGCCCAGACAGCTCTGAAGCGGGGAAACCTGACGGCTTTCGCTCTCTTTAAATAGTGCTCCTCAGCTGGAGCACTGGAGTCACTAAATAGAATCCTGAGATTTTATATCAGTATGTTCCACATCCAGTTTGAACAGTCCTAACATATTTCTTGCTTTCTTTTTTATTTTCATTTCTATTTCATTTAAAATTATCATCCTTAGATTTAATGCAGTTTTTTTTTTTTTGGGGGGGCTGCTCTCTAGTTGCAGCAGTCAGGGGAGCTGCTCTCTAGCTGCAGCAGTTGGGGGGGCGCTGCTCTCTAGCTGCAGGAGTGGGGAGGGGGGGTGGCTGCTCTCTAGCTGTGGTGCACAGCCTTTTCACTGCAGTGGCTTCTCTTGTTGTACAGCATGGGCCCTAGGCATGTGGGCTTTGTTGCTCCGCAGCATGTGGGATCTTCCCAGACCAGGGATCAAAACTGTGTCTCCTGCATTGGCAGGTAGATTCTCTACCAGTGAGCCACCAGGAAAGCCTTTCAAATAACTTTTAAGGCTACATTATTACCTTCAGGGCCCACAAGTTGGTCATCATTATTGCATTATTCCTATTGTACAGATAAGAAAACAAGTTCCAAGCTAAGTCAGTGGCCTGGCTGAGGGGATGGGACCACAGCAGGGACATTTCTGCTGGGGAGGAGAATGAAAACAGGAGATCTGGCTATGGAATTACTAAAATATGCAAAAACAAAAATAAAGGCCAGAAGCCAAGCAGTGATAATAGAATAAGGAGAGGAGGGGCCAGGTCAGAAAAGTCACAGGTGCAGAAAAGCCTCAGAGAGCAGAGAACAGGGGGCCTCACTGGGCTGCCAAGTGAGATGTGCAGTGGAAAGAGGGGTGATTGTAGGATTAAGGGCTGGCAGCCTTATGGCGAAGCTGATAAATTTTCCAAGTTACAGCTTTAAAGGCAAGGGAACCCATTAAGATTCGGCAACAGGTGGGTTCATTCACTGAATAAGCATTTCTTAAGAGGTTACTATGTGCTGGGCACATTGCCAGGCTCAGGAGCTGGGAAGAGGCCAAGCGCACTGTGGGAATACAAGTCCGGCAGGAGTTTATGAAACGACTGGAGGCTGCAGACAATCAGGAGACTAGACACAGGCAAGAGAAAGGGAGGGCCCAAACTGGCAGATGATGGGAATACAATGAAATTAAATAAAAGGATGGGGGAAAGATGACAGAAGCCTTCAACAAGACTCTGCCACTGACTGGCTATGAGAACGCAGGTTCTCATCCTCTCTGCAAGGGTGTCAGCAAACGCCCAAGACTCAGCAGATCTTCATCGCCACCCTGGAGACATGCGGGTCAGACGGAACCTGGCAGTTGCCCGGAGCCCATCCCTATACTAAAAGGCAAGTAAAGAAAAACCACCCAACAAAATCCTGTTACAAGAGATGGCCACTCTGAGCAAGTCTCTTGATTTTCCTAACAGATGAAATGACAGATCATCTCCCAGAGCCAAATTATGGAAAGCATTTCATCAATACCATGCATTGCTGCAGGGCTTCCCTGGTGGCTCAATCAGCAAAAAAAAAAAAATTCCACCTGCAATGCAAGTGACCGCCTACAACGCAAGAAACACGGATTTGAAATCTGGGTCAGGAAGATTCCCCTATAGAAGGGAAAGGCTACCCACTCCACCATTCTTGCCTAGAGAATTCCATGGACAGAGGAGCCTGGTGGGCTATAGTCCATGGGGTCGCAAAGAGTAGGACATGACTTAGCAACTTAACCACCCCCACCACATGCATTACTATTTGTGTTCATTACCCTCTAATCGAGGACCTGGCTCTGAGCTGACTCTGAAGAAACCATCCACGTTTCTGTCTGTATCTCACCAGATGCTCTCATAGTCAGGGACACCAGGACAGCTTTTCTTCACCAGATGCTGATGAATGTGTTTTCAGTAAACCACCATGTTCTAGATGAAAATACATATAACAAGTAGGCAGACCCAAAACCTGTGGTTCTGTTCTCATTACTAAAAAATTTCCCAGAGATGAGATGACCCAGACGCACCAGCACCTACCCACCCAGGCCACCAGCATTCTCCACTCCAGGGGGAATCTCCTTCATCCTGCAGATACGTAACCTCCCCCAGCACCTTCATCTCCGCTCCAGAAAGACACAAATCCATCTAAATAATGATACAAGAAGATCAACTCATTGCAAGAATTAATCTGTTCCCAATCCATATATAACTACCAGATGGGTTCTACTACTTTGTTTATTTCATTGGTAATTCGTTACTAAAAGGACTTTTTTTAAAAAGAAAGGATATCAAGAGACCATCCTCCTCTTTAGACATGATCCTCTTATAAAAACTGATACCATTTTTTCCTTTCTTTTCTAGTTTCTCTTTTATTTTTTTTTACATTTTAAATATTCTTTTCCACGATGATTTATTACAGGATATTGAATACAGTTCCCTGTGCTACAAGTAGGACCTTGTTATTTATCCATCCCGTATATACTAGTGTTGGAGAAGGAAATGGCAACCCACTCCAGTGTTCTTGCCTGGAGAATCCCAGGGACGGGGGAGCCTGGTGGGCTGCCATCTGTGGGGTCACACAGAGTCAGACATGACTGAAGTGACTTGGCAGCATATACTAGTGTAAACTAGTATGCTAGTATAGGACCCGCCCTCTGCTAACCCTAAGTCATTCTCTCCTCTAATTCTTTCATTTAATAGCATTTTACCTTTTTAAATTGAAGTATAGTTAACAAATACTGTGTTAGTTTCAGACTCACTGCATAGTGATTTGATATCTGTATACATTATCAAATGATTGCCATGGTAAGTCTAGTAACCATCTGTCCCTGTATAATATTATTGACCTTATTTCTTATGTGCTATAATATACCACATAATATACCTCAGTGTCTTATTTATTTTCTAACTAGATGTTTGTACCTCTTAATACCCTTCATCTAGTTCACTTTCCCTACCCCACCCCCAAACAGGCCCCAGCAACCACCAATTTGTTCTCTGTATCTATGAGTCTTTTTTCATTTTGGTTTGTTAGTTTTATTTTGTTTAAATTCTACATATAAGTGAGATCATAGGGTATTTGTCTTTCTCTTTTTGACTTATTTCACTGAGCATGGAAAAAAAAAATTGATAAACTAGACTTCATCAAAATCTGAAACTTTAATACACTGAAACCAAATAGGCAAGCCAGAGAATAGACAAAAATTGTCAAAAAACATTTATCTGGGGCTTCCCTAGTGGCTCAGTGGTAGGTAACCTGCCCACCAATACAAGAGACACACGTTGGATCCCTGATTTGGGAGGATCTCACATCCTCGGAGCAACTAAGCCCCTGCCCCACAATACTGAGCCCATCCTCTAGACCCTGGAGCCTTAACAAAAGAAGCCTCCGCAATCAGACTCTGATGCACTACAACCAGAGAGCAGCCCCTGCTAGCCACAACTAGAGGAAAGCCCGAGGCGCTACGAAGCCCCAGCACAGCCAAAAATAAAGAAAGAAAATTTAAAAGCAAACAAGCAAACGTTTATCTGACAAAGGACTGGTATCCTCAATGTAAAAAGAACTCCTAAGACTCATTAATAAAGACAAAAAGCCCATCTTCTTATTTTTTTTTATAAGGTAATTTGGACAAACATTTCACCTAATAAAATAAAATATAAAAGATAATCAGGACTTTCATCATCAGGGAGATGAAAATTAAAACCACAATGAGGGCTTCCCTGCTGGCTCAGTGATAAAGAATCTGACTGCCAATGCAAGAGACACAAGTTCGATCTCTGGTCCAAGAAGATCTCATGTGCCATGGAGTACTTAAGCTCACGCGCCACAGCTACTGAGTCTGTGCTCCAGAGCCAGTGAGCCACAGCTACTGAGCCTACATGCTGCAGCGACTGAAGCCTGTGCTCTGCAACACGAGACCCAGTGTGATGAGAAGTCCATATACCGCAACTAGAGAAAAGCCTGCACAGCAAAGACGACCCAGCACAGCCAAAAATAAATAAATAAGTAAACAGCCACAAGGAGACATACACGCCACAGAATAACAAGGCTGGCCACACCAAATATTGGTGAGGATGTGGAACAATAGGAACCCTCATACGTTGCGGGCAAGGGGTTGGGGGGATAGACGGGTACAACCTCTCTGGGAAAAGGTGTGGCAGTCTCCCCAAAGCCCTAGATGAATTTCTGATGTGCCAGAACATACAACACAGTCAGTGAGTTAAGAGTGTCCTGAAGTGTGCATTTATTAAAACACATTTTACGTGATTTTGAAACAGAATGATTAAAGGAGAGAAGGGGAAAAAAAAACCAAAGAATCAAGAAAATAATAAAGTCAAAATATACTACAAATAATAACACAAAGATTTAAAAAAATGAAACCAAAAGCTGATTCAAAGAAAAGATTAATAAAAACCAAAAACCTTGCCCCTGGCAATGCTCAGCCAGGAAAAAAAGGTGGTAAAAACAATAATGTGACTGCCGAAGTAGGTCCAGATACTCACAGAGACTAGATACGTCGCAGAGGAGGCCCTCCAGGTCCGTGGAGTAAATACTGGACTATTCTACAGTACTGAAGAAATTCTCATCCATATGAAAAAATAAAATTAGATCCCTTGTACCAGTATCATCTTAAGTAGAGACTTCCCTGGTGGTACAGTGGATAGGACTCTGCCTGCCAATGCAGGGGACATGGGTATGATCCCTGGGCTGGGAACATTCCACATGCTGCCACAACCCAGCCCAAGCACCACACCTACTGAAACTGCAGCCTGCATGCTCGAGGGCCCTCAAGCCACAGCTAACAAGCTCCTGTGCCACGCTCCTCAAGTCCACGCGCCCAGACAGAGCCTGTGACCCGCTACAAGAGAAGCCACCACAGCGAGAAGCCTGGGCACCACAGCGAGAGCGGAGTCCCCATTCCCGGCAACTACAGAAGGCCCACCCAGAGCAGCCAAAACAAAACACATAAATAAACTCAAAACCTCCAAAAAATACTTTCTGGTAGATTAAATGCCAAATTTGGAAAAATAGAAGTTGAGCAAAATCTTTAGAAATATATTTTTAAATTTTAAGATAGTATAAAGAATGTAAAGGAATCCTTAAGATTTTAGAGATACAAGATGCCTTTTTAAATAACAGTAATTAAAAAAAATACAAACCATAAAGGAATATATTGATAAATTTGTCTATGTGAAAATATATAAATTGTGTACACCAAAAAACACAATGTATCTCTGTGTACCAAGTCACTTCAGTTGTGTCCAACCCTCCGCGGCCCCAGGGACTGTAGCCCACCAGGCTTCTCTGCCCATGGGGATTCTCCAGGCAAGAATACTGGAGTGGGTTGCCATGCCCTCCTCCAGGGTTTCTTTCCTACCCAGGGTTCAAAACAAGAG
>SJYC01008678.1:0-30968 GCA_006408675.1 Madoqua kirkii
TATATATATATATATATATATAATAAAATTTTAACAGAGTTCTCTTACCATTCTGGACTAAAAGAGACTGTGACTTTTAAAGATCAAAAAAGATATCTGACCCCACACCTCCCAACATTGGCCAGGCAGAAAGCAGACTAGGAAATGTCCTCTATTGCCATGTCCTTTTCAGATGTGGGGAAGGATGATGTTAAAAGATACTGCGAAGAGGACAGAATGAATACCTCTACCCATGGAGAACAAAGTCTATTCTGTTCACCAAAGTAGGGAGTTCTAGAAATATTTGCTCAGCAAGATTTCTGAATTGTTAGGAACTACTTAACTTTTGTGTGCCTCCCATTTTCTCCTTCTCTGTAATATTTTTTTTAGCTTTTCCCTGTTTCATCGTTGTATATTGAGTATATAGAAGACAGGTTATTCATCTATTTTAGCTCATAGTCCTCTAAATCAAGAGGGACCACATTTGGACCTAAGTTAGGTTATGAGGCCTTGGGTACTGAGCCAGTTGTCATGATTTGGTTAACTTTCCGACAGTTTCAGCATGAAGGAGATATATTATCTGTAATATTTTTTTTAGCTTTTCCCTGTTTCATCGTTGTATATTGAGTATATAGAAGACAGGTTATTCATCTATTTTAGCTCATAGTCCTCTAAATCAAGAGGGACCACATTTGGACCTAAGTTAGGTTATGAGGCCTTGGGTACTGAGCCAGTTGTCATGATTTGGTTAACTTTCCGACAGTTTCAGCATGAAGGAGATATATTTGGGAAGTGAGAGTTAAGAGAATGAGTATGGGGGAAAAATGCCTCACTGATCAAAGTGGGAAAGTGAAGTCACTCAGTCGTGTCTGACTCTTTGCGACCCCATGGACTGTAGCCTACCAGGCTCCTCTGTCCATAGGATATTTTAGGCAAGATTACTGGAATGGGTTGCTATTTCCTTTTCCAGGAGATCTTCCCAACTCAGGGACTGAACCCAGTTCTCCTGCATTGTAGGCAGATGCTTTACCTTCTGAGCTACCAAGGAAGTCACTGATCAAAGATACAGAGTTTTATAGTACTTTTATCTATATATTTAGAAAGGTCCATTTGGAATTGAAATATAGTAAAAGTCATTGACCAGTCTCTAATAATATGTTTTATATAATTCTTCTTAAGCCTAAGTTATATTTCACTGTACTGAAATGTACTGAAAAAATGTTAATCAAAGATGATTATTAAGTGATAAACATTTGTAAGGTGATAGGAGAGGTTTCACTAACATTTCTGTAAAGATAATAAAGTGAAGAAGTATTGAATTGGAAGTACATATTCTTGTCTAATGGAAATTATATGAACATTTGATCCATGTGAAAATGAACCCAGTATGATCCAGTTACAGATACAAAAGATCTCTTTATTACCTTCCTATGGAAACTGGTGGCAAGATGCCCTAGAGAATGACTATTATTTTTTAAATCAAAAAATTCTTGAAAATTGAAAAGTTACCTTATCATATTATACATTAAAAAAAAGTTTAGACCTAAGACTATTATTTATTAGTTACAAAAGCTGCTGTCTACCGTCATCTCTTTCATCATAGGTTTTTTTTTTTTTCATATAAGTACTTACTAGTCTAACTGACGTTTATTTAAAAGTGAATTCTCAAAGCCTTGTAGAATAATCACAATGAGAAAAGTGCCGAACAATTTTATGAGGCAATAATCCAGTTCTCTTATTACAAAACTCTAACCAGCCTTCAGCCTTATAGTTTATCCACGCGGGAACCAGATTATTGCCTCATAAAACAGCTCAGTGCTCCTATTATGGTTTAAATATAATTGTGTTTAAAGACCTTGTTGATTCCATTTAGCAAAATTAGTTTTTATCTTATTTCATCATAACAATGAGTTCTAATATTCTTGATGATATTTTGATGTGTGCCCAATTACGTTTTCAAGAGTAGTTTATTTTATTTTTGTTTTTTTTAGTAAAATTTCTGCTGGAAATTTTTCTGGTCTTAGTTTATTGTTTTAATTTACCATCTTTTTTCCCCTGAGATAATTTAACTTAATAAGAAGTTTATTATTTTCTTATTTTGACTAATAAAATAAAAATAAACAGTTAATTTTTCTTTGTACATTTTTCAGCAACAGTAAGTTGGGTTTCAGTGATATGCATGTAACTGTCATTCTAATGTTAGATAATTTGGGATCTGAATCCAGGTTTTAGTACTTTTAAGGTGTGTTACCATGGTCAAGTTGCTTAATACTCTAAGCTTGTTTCTCGGTTTATTTGAAAAATGGGACTATTGTAACAAAAATAACTATCTCATAGGAAATTTAATGAGAATTAGATCGCCTAAGTGTTCAGTTTGTATTTTTTCTGTATGTGTATTAGTTTTACCTTATTTTTATATTTAAAAAGATATTACAGAGCTCAGACATGCATATAAAAGAAGATTTTAGATAAAGAAGATCAGAATAAATGTCAAAATATATTTTTGTAGCAATTTATAATGATAGGCTGCAGAACAGAATTACAGAAAAATAAGTTATTTATAAATGTACTCATTTGTAAATTTCACATTTGTTTCTAACAAGAAAAGGGATAATTTGAGACTGAGGCAAAAATCATAATGGAGTATAGAGATGATTGGATGTCCTCCAATATCCCCCAGACTTGTTAACCTGATTGTTGAAGCACGGAAATGTTAGGTTCTGTCAAATACTACCATTAATTATAGATAATTATTTTCACTGGTAAAGGTTATTTTATTACAATATATCAACATCTTTGAATTTTATGAATACCTGTTTACATTATTCCTCTCTCCTCTGAACTGTGAAATAGTCTCTGGGCACTGATTCACTGATTGTCCATCCCTTTCTTTACTTGATAGTCATGATTGTAACTCAATGTGATTCAGATTTCTTTCATACTCAAGTGCATTTTATTAATTCAAATGTAAATATAGGAAACTATATAAGTTCTGTTTTTTTCCATAGGAGGCTATGTATTATTTAGAAACCAGGATTTACTTTTCTTTAAAGTGAAAATTATAGATTTTGCTAACTAACAGAAATTAACCACCTAACACTGTGTGAAGTTACCATTTGAATTCTGTAAGCCCAAGAAACATTATATATTTACCTTATATATTAAGGGCATGTTGGAGTATGTGAAGTGTTGTGTAGCCTTATGTGTTTACTGCAGTTCATAAATATTTTAAATTTCTAGCACATGGTATTTATTGAGTGAGGAACACAAAGTATCAAAGGTTTGTTAGCTTTGTCATTTTTACTGTACTTGATTTTTAGTTATATTTGGGACCTTTGTCACTAAATATCTATTTAGCTTAATTTTCCCCCCAGATTTTTAAGAGCATACTCTGGAATGTATATATAAGCTTGTGCAATTATCATCTACTTCCTAACCTGTGGAAAGTTGGGAGAGGAGAAGGGTTAGTCAGGTATATCTAGAGTGAAGCAGAAAGGGAAATAGAAAACAGATTCTTTTACGACCAGATAAACTTAAACAATGATAGCTTCTCTAATCAATTGTGTACCATTTTTAGCATATCATTTTGGAAATAACAGAGGAGAAATCAGAGTGAAATCTGCTAATTTTTTGTGTTACATATTCCTCTTAGGGCCTAGCACTACTAAGACTATGAGGTTTTATGTGTTAACATTTCTTGACTTCAGTGAAATTCACAGAACGCATTGCCATCTCTTTCATAGGGATATTGTGAAAATGCCCATTAGCATTTACAGAGTAGACTTTGAGCTCCTACAAAGAAAGACATTAAGAACAAAAGAAATAAATTTAAAAGCAACATATACATAATTGTAAGTGACTCAAACACATGTGCATTAAACTTATGTAGATACAAGTATGGAATTAAGCAAGAATACTTGGCCAAGAGTGCTTTGAATTTTATGAAATGGAAATATTTTAAATATGGTTTGATAGATTTCATAAACCTATGTAGAGAAGTTTGCCAGTCCTTGATACTACAAATAAATATTTTGTTATGTGTTCTGAAGAATTATTCACATTTCTAGTAGTGATCTCATAATTTGTCAAGAGAAACTCATGATGTTATAAATATTTATTTCAGATATAAAGAAATGATTGCTATGTTTCTGTTAAATATTGACTGCAAAGATAAATTTCTATCCATTCAGTTGATATTTGAGTATCAGTTCAGTTCAGTTGCTCAGTCGTGTCAGACTCTTGGCAACCCCATGAATTGCAGCACACCAGGCCTCCCTGTCCATCACCATCTCCTGGAGTTCACTCAGACTCACATCCATCGAGTCAGTGATGCCATCCAGCCATCTCATCCTCTGTCGTCCCCTTCTCCTCCTGCCCCTAATCCTTCCCAGCATCAGAGTCTTTTCCAATGAGTCAGTTCTTTGCATGAGGTGGCCAAAGTATTAGAGTTTCAGCTTTAGCATCAGTCCTTCAATGACCACCCAGGGCTGATCTCCTTTAGAATGGACTGGTTGGATCTCCTTGCAGTCCAAGGGACTCTCAAGAGTCTTCTCCAACACCACAGTTCAAAAGCATCAATTCTTCGTCACTCAGCTTTGTTCACAGTCCAATTCTCACATCCATACATGACCACAGGAAAAACCATAGCCTTGCCTAGATGAACCTTTGTTGGCAAAGTAATTATACATGTTAACATGCAACAAACATTTACTGAATACGTTTTTAGAATATGAATACTGAAATAAGAAATTACAGGTTGGCTCAAATATCAATGAAGTCAATGTCTAGCCTTGGACCCTCAGACAGGACATTTAATGGGCCTCAGAAGACTGAAAAATTGTATGAATACATAGTAATTGCATATTCCATCATTAATGAGCCTTATGCAGATGCAGTTTATGTTGCCAGACAGTCATGTCTGTTAAGTCAACATTGTTTTCTTTACCTAAATTAAAGGCTAGAGCAAGACTATAAGTAAAAGATAAATTGCATTGTATTCCTTGTTTCTTCTCTTAAGTGAGTGAAGTGAAGTTGCTCAGTTGTGTCTGACTCTTTGCGACCCCACGGACTGTAGCCTATTAGGCTCCTCTGTCTGTGGGATTTTCCAGGCAATACTGGAGTGGATTACCATTTCCTTCTCCAGGGGATCTTCCCAACCCAGGGATCGAACCCAGGTCTCCCGCATTGTGGACAGACGCTTTACCGTCTGAGCCACCAGGGAATTATTTGAGTATATTTGATAAATACAGTTTTGCTAATTTGGATTCCTGCTCTGAATTTATAAAAAGCAATTTGATTTCTGGATAATTTATGTCATTTTGGCTACTTCAAATTTGCCGTGTTTTTATTCTTCAAGCCATTAAATTGTCAAGTTTAGAACATTGTCTTCAAAAGCATTCATGTAAAAGAGACCTTTATAAGTAATTATTACAGCTTATGATAAATATGGGAAATAAAAAAATAAAATGGTCAATAATAATGTGTCAAGCCCTGTACTTTATCAGTATTATTGTCATAATTACTATCTAGTGAAGATATATTGCCATTTCACAGAAAGGAAAATTAAGTCTCTGAAAATGTGAATAACTTGCCTGAGATGGCTTACAGAGCAAAGAGGAGACAGACCTAGAAAAATCCAGGTCTAAATGGCTTCAACTCTAATGCTATTCTCCTTCTATTCTACTTTCTATCATGATAATCCATTTTCATGGCTTTTTCAAAGCAGTGGCCAAGACTACAGAGATTTTTCTTGATTTTTTACCTATCTAAAGAAATCCTGAATGTTATGTGTTAGAAAAGACTTGCTAAAAAACGTCACATTATATCTATCATGTTAGGTGTTAGATAGGCTTGCTATCACAAGGAACTCACTTCCATATGTTAATTGATTAACCTGTTGGAAATTAATTTAATTTCATTTTGACAGAGATAGACTAATTTAGCCCAGATATATATATAGAGATTTTCCTGACTTAGGGAGGCTTATACTTTGTTAGGGCTTCCCAGGTGACAGAGTGGTAAAGAATCTGCTTGCCAATGCAGGAGACACAAGAGATCCTGCAAAGAGACACTTTGGATCCCTGAGTTGGGAAGATCCCCTGGAATAGAAAATGGCAACCTGTTCCAGGATTCTTGCCATGGACAAAGGAGCCTGGTGGGCTACAGTCCATGGGATTACAGAGAGTTGGACATGACTGAATGCATACAAACTCTTTATTAGACTTGTGAATATAGTAGAAAAAACTAGAATGAGAGAGAACACATAAGAAATCCACAGAATGTTTACATCGTGATAAATAACACCAATAAGAGCAAAATAGTTCCTGGAACAACAACAAAAAATAAAATAAATTAGAAACTGTGTTTTTATCTAGTAGACTCTGAGAATACATGTATGTTGATTCTACTCGATCTTTGAGGTGAAATTGAAGATGAAAAGAAGGCTTCGGAAATATACTACTAAGCCAGTCTTTAATGAAGTGGATATTTCAGAATGAGACATGAAATACACATAAATTTGGCTAAATCCTCTGCTCTCTTGTGAACCACTTTTATGTGAAATGTTCTCATTTAATTACCTCATCTGTCTTCTCCTATGATGTTGGAGGTGGTAAAGGCTAAGGAAGAGATTATGTGATTGGAACAATGATGTCCCTTTTGTTGTGCACATAGTATGTTTTATGCTTCAACAAATAGCTGATACATGTTATCATATTTAATGTTTCAGCAATCCAGTGCATTTTTGTATTCTTAACTGACTGAAGAAAAAATAGCTTTTAAATTAATCAACTAGACAGTGTCAGAACCTGGATTTCAGTTCTGTTAGGTTTGATTCCTAAGCTGTGATGTTGTCGTCTATAGTAACTCTAATTTAAATAAAAGTTTCTAATTTAATTTAAAATGGCAAGGCGATATTCTAATATTGCCAAATAGGAATTTAGAACTAAAGGGAAAAAAATATGAAGCAAACAAAGGAAAAACCAATGTTGTATCTCCTGTGGCAGGTATCTCTTAGAAAGTGGTAAATAGCAGGATAGCATTCAGGGACTCATATACGCTGACTTTTTGTATTATGATAGCATTGACATTATCATTATTCCTAATGTAAATGAGAAAATGGAGGCCCAGAAAGTTCTCATAACCCATCTGCTGTAATTTGGGACTTCAACAACAATCTTTCTTTTTTTATTTTCTTTGATGACAACACTGAATATTTATGACTCGGTATTTATCCTATCTCACCCACTTCTGATTGAGAAAAGAGTGTTAGCTGTCATACTCCTTTCCCTTCTGTCTTTTTAACAAAGCAAGGAGTCAATTTTCAACTGTTAAGTTGATAAGACAAATGAAAGAAAGTTAGAAGTTTCTGTTGAAACTTCAGTATTCCTTCACAATATGACTCAAATTTAGGAAAGCATAACAGTGTGTGGTTTTACAGCTTGTTCTTCATTATTTTCTGTTAACTTTCTCTAGTCTTTTTATTTCTTCTTCATAAGCTCTAGTTGAATAAGAAATACTGAACAAATAGATGAACATATATCTATATAAGATGTATAGACTGCTGTATGTGAGAAGAGAGTTGACAGGGGTGAGAGAGGTTATTTTAAAATTATCCCAGGTAGTCTTCAGGTAAGAATGGGAATTTCAGAAGCAGACTGATTGCTGCCATAAGTACTAAATATCAACCTGGTTAAGGACACATTTTTACTTATTCAAAAATCAGATGAGCAGAGATCACTCTTCGATTCATTTATTAAGCAATATTTGAGTGTTCCTTGGTGCCAGGTGTTGCTCCAAGGCTGGGGATATAACAGAATGGAAGGAAATTTTGGCCCTTGAGAAGGAGGACCTACACTAAGTCTGAAGCCCCTGAAGGGGTAGAATTGCTGTCAGTGTATATTGGTTGCATTATTTCTTAGTTCTTTCTAGGACCTTTTAATGAAATGTGTCCTTAATTCTTAGATCTATTCTTCTAAAATCAGTTCTTCTTGTCTCCTCATAACAAAATTCTGTGTTGTTGTTATTGTTGTTGTTGTTAGATTTTTCAAGCAACTACAGGTCTATTTTGAGTCTGTTTATACTACCTAATATGATCAGATCACGTACATCCCTAAAACCTGGCCTGAACCCTATAGTTGAATAAATAGCCATTCTAGGAGGAAAATGAAACCAATGAATAGTAACTTGCAATTATTCATAAACTATAAATTCTTATAATTTTCTTACATTCAAAGACAAAGGGTTTTTTGAACAACAGTAACAGGTATTCTGTGCGGTTCTTGGTTTTTTAAGGCACTGTGTCTTGTGAAATGTGATGTTGTGTGAACTTGTGCTGGATGTAGCTTTCTGAAAAGGCCAAGGAGAAATTCTAAACTCCTTTTTGTGATATATTCTTGTTCCCATCAGTGACCTCTTCATTGAGAAGAGAGAGAGGAAGGAAGAAAGAAAATGAGGTTTTCTCTGATGACAAGTCAATTTAAGAGAACCCTCTGATCAATGACTGTGCTTGGCAAAAGCAAGAGGTTTCTGGTTTCTTTTAAGGGAAAAAATGCCAGCACATCCTTGATGGCTTGTAGTCTCTGAAAGTGGGATACATTTTGTAAGGCATAGGAAAGTAATGCATAGGAAAGGCATAGGAATGTAAGCTTGATTTTTGCACAAGGACTTCATTTGTGGAGCATAAAAGCATCCCCAGTGAAGTTAATGGCCAGGAGAGAGGAAGCTAAGCTCAAAAGTTGCATTTAAAAAATTAATTAGAAAAGACATAGTAATGAACATTATGTTACTAGACATAAGTTGATTTCAATTAATGACTGAATATTTTAAAAATACACATGACATTATGTCTTTTATTGAACCAATGAGAGGACTAATGTTGAAAATTATGCTAGATTTTAAGATTCATAAACCTGTTGCCTCTCCGGAGGTTAGAAGTCACAATATGAAGCACATTTGAATATGGATTGCTTATGACACAGAATACCAAGAAGAAGGAATGTAATTTTTTATTCTGTTTCATGCTGGAAACCAAATTGCTTATTAGATTCAACATAGTGAGTAGCATACCAGCACATCAAGTAGGGACAGTCATGTTTCTATCAGTGACAACTGCTTGGAGAACTGAAATTGTTTACTCTGAGAAATCTGACTGCATTAATGATTTTCTGCTTCCCTTATCTAGTATGCAGTGAGCTCATGTTTTCCTTTGTTCACAATGTTTTACAATCAGCTAAATGAATAACAGTAATAATTTGCTTAAATATAGTACTTCTCATCAAACTATTTTTAAGTGCTTTTGTGAAGAATTAGTGTTACAGGGTCCAGTGATGCATGTACTTGTTGTTATTCACATTGCAAAGGGAGGATATAAAGAGCTTAAGTGGCTCTTCCCAGATCTATGGAAAAATCAGTCAAAGATTCATGCATTAATTGTAGGAATCCTGGCACCTATTTCATTGATCCAAAGCTGGACCTCATATTTATTAGATAGACATATTTGTCTTTAAAGGCTAACCAGAAGCATGCATTTCTTACAGCTCTGTCTCAGCTTAGTAATGAATAATAAAAAAGAATTGCCAGGGTAGGGAAAGGCTGAAGTGCTAAATTTGTAACACATTTTACTATTGTGTAAAACTTTTGTGTCTATATCACTCTTTTTCAGTTTGTTTATTTATAATCTGGTTTGTTTACAATAGAATTTGCCTGTCAATGAACAAAAAAGCAGTCATCTTTTTGCTGTCAAAAACTTTAAATTTAGATTAAAAAAAGAGGAATAAACAAGGAATTTTTATGCTGCTGGAAAGAAAAAAAAATAGAATTTTTTTTGTCATTGTTGTATTTAGAATAAAATTAAAGGTTCACCTGTGAACACTTCCCTGGAAAGGAAATGGTTGCCAAGTTGCTAAGGGCCTCATATAAATATATATAAATTTACACACACACAAAACACACACATGAACATATTTTGCATTTATTGCCTTATATTAAAATGGCTTTTTGAAATACTATAATCTACACAGATAATTTAGGTAGGTGCATATTAATCTTTACTTAAAGATGAATACACTACCTTGTAAAGTATATTAAATCTCGAAAATTGAAAAATACAAGACACATTTTCTAAGAGTAATCTATCAAGTCTAAGTAATATATGATGCTGTGCTGAACATCTGTTCAGAACAGACTCTTATTGGTGTAAATGTTGAAAACTCAAAGCCCATGATTCAGCAGTTGGGTTCCTTGGTATTTACCCAAGAAGGATGGAAGTGTATGTCCATATAAAACCCTCCATGCAGATATTTAGAGCAACTGTATTCATGATTGCCAAAACCAAGAAGCAACCAAGATGTTCTTCACTAAGTGACTAGGTAAAGTGTGCTTCACCCAGACAATGGAATGTTATTTAGCATTAAAAAGAAATGATCTGTGATTTTGATGGTGGTCCAGTGATAAAGAATCCACCTGCCAATGCAGAGAACACAGGTTCAGTTCCTACTTTGGGGAGATTCCACATTCCTCAGGGCAACTGAGCCCGTGCCCTGAAGCCCATGTACCATAACTACTGAAGCCGTGCATGTTCTAGAGCTTGTACTCCGGAACAAGAGAAGCGATCACGATGAAAAGCCCGCACACCTCTACTAGAGTGTAGCCCCCACTCTCCATAACTAGAGAAAGCTCATACAACAGCGAAGACCCAGCACGGCCAACAATAATTCAGTTACTTATGGAAAGATATAGGCATCTGAATGCAGAATTCCGAAGGAAAGATAAGAAAGCCTTCCTTAGCAATCAATGCAAAGAAATACAGGAAAATAGCAGAATGGGAAAGACTAGAGATCTCTTCAAGAAAATTAGAGATACCAAGGGAATATTTCATGCAAAGATGGGCTCAATAAAGGAAAGAAATGGTATGGACCTAACAGAAGAAGAAGATATTAAGAAGAGGTGGCAAGAATACACAGAACTGTACAAAAAACAGCTTCATGACCGAGATAATCATGGTGTGATCACTCACCTAGAGCCAGACATTCTGGAATGTGAAGTCAAGTGGGCCTTAGAAAGCATCACTATGAACAAAGCTAGTGGAGGTGATGGAATTCCAGGTGAGCTGTTTCAAATCCTGAAAGATGATGCTGTGAAAGTGCTGCATTCAGTATGCCAGCAAATTTGGAGAGCTCAGCAGTGGCCACAGGACTGGAAAAGGTCAGTTTCCATTCCAATCCCAAAGAAAGGCAATGCCAAAGAAAGCTCAAACTACCGCACAACTGTACTCATCTCACATGCTAATAAAGTAATGCTCAAAATTCTCCAAGCCAGGCTTCAACAATATGTGAACTGTGAATCTCAATACGCCAGCAAATATGGAAAACTCAGCAGTGGCCACAGAACTGGAAAAGGTCAGTTTTCATTCCAGTTCCAAAGAAAGGCAATGCCAAAGAATGCTCAAACTACCGCACAATTGCACTCATCTCATACACTAGCAAAGTAATGCTCAAAATTCTCCAAGCCAAGCTTCAGCAATATGTAAACCGTGAACTTCCAGATGTTCAAGCTGGTTTTAGAAAAGGCAGAGGAACCAAAGATCAAATTGCCAACATCCGCTGGATCATGGAAGAAGCAAGAGAGTTGCAGAAAAACATCTATTTCTGCTTTGTTGACTATGCCAAAGCCTTTGACTGTGTGGATCACAATAAACTGGAAAATTCTGTGGAAAAAGAGATGGGAATACCAGACCACCTAACCTGCCTCTTGAGAAATCTGTATGCAGGTCAGGAAGCAACAGTTAGAACTGGACATGAAACAACAGACTGGTTCCAAATAGGAAAAGGAATATGTCGAGGCTGTATATTGTCACTCTGCTTATTTAACTTATATGCAGAGCACATCATGAGAAATGGCTCGGGTGGATGAAGCACAAGCTGGAATCAAGATTGCCGGGAGAAATATCAATCACTTCAGATATGCAGATGACACCACCCTTAAGGCAGAAACTGAAGAAGAGCTAAAGAGCCTCTTGATGAAAGTGAAAGAGGAGAGTGAAAAAGTTGGCTTAAAGCTCAACATTCAGAAAACAAAGATCATGGCATCTGGTCTCATCACTTCATGGTTAGATGGGGCAACAGTGGAAACAGTGACAGACTTTACTTTTTTGGGCTCCAAAATCACTGCAGATGGTGACTGCAGCCATGAAATTAAAAGATGCTTACCTCTTGGAAAAACAGTTATGTCTAACCTGGACAGCATATTAAAAAGCAGAGACATTACTTTGCCAATAAAGGTCCATCTAGTCAACGCTAATGTTTTTCCAGTGGTCATGTATGGATGTGAGAGTTGGACTATAAAAAAGCTGAGTGCTGAAGAACTGATGCTTTTGAACTGTGGTGTTGGAGAAGACTCTTGAGAGTCCCTCAGACACTGCGACCAGTCCATCCTAAAGGAAATCGATCCTGAATATTCACTGGAAGGACTGATGCTGAAGCTAAAACTTCAATACTTTGGCCACCTGACGCAAAATGCTGATTCATTTGAAAAGATCCTGATGCTGGGAAAGAGTGTAGGCAGGAGGAGAAGGGGATGACAGAGGATACGATGATTGGATGGCATCACCAACTCAATGGACATGAGTTTGAGTGAACTCCGGGAGTTGGTGATGGACAGGGAGGCCTTGGTGTACTGTAGTCCATGGGGTCGAAAAGAGTCGGACATGACTGACATCTATCCTGTGATCCAGCAATTCTACTCCTACATATTTGTCCAAGAGTGAAAAAGAAAAGGTCCTCAAGAAACTTGCACATGAATGTTCATTGCTAAAAACAAAAAGCAGTGCAAATGCCCATCAAGTGGTAAATTGACAAGAAAATGTGGTATATTCATATAAAGGAATACTATAAAAACAAATGAGCTTTCCTCAAAAAGTTAAACGCAGAACTACCATATGACCATTCCTAAATGTCTACTTAAAAGAAGCGCAAGCATATGTTCACACAAAAACTTGTATACATGAATGTTCACAGCAGCATTATTCATAGAAATCAAAGAGTGGACACAACCCAAATGTCTATCAACTGATAAACAAAATGATGTTTATGTATGTAACCATACAACAGATTATTCAGTTGTAAAGAGGAATGAGGTATAACGCTACATGCTACATGGGTGAACCTTGACAACATTAAACCAAGCGAAAGAAGCCAGACACAAAAGGGTCCTTACACGACGTGTCCAGAATAGGCAACGCCACAGAAACATAAAGGACACGAGGGGCTGTCAGGGGAGAGTCGGAGAGGGAACTGCTAACAGGTAGGAGGTTTCTTCTGGGGTGACCAAATGTTCTGGAACAGTAGCAAGATTGTAAGTTGAACAATAACGTGAATACAGAAAAAATAACCGAACTGTACACTTTAAAATGGTTAATTTTATTATGTGAAATCTATCTAAAAAAGTGTGTAGAGCTCTTCTGGAGGTCTAGTGGTTAAGACTTGAGCTGCCAACACAGGGTGTGCAGGGTCGATTCCTGGTCGGGGAACTAAGATCCTACATGCTGTGCGGCATGCCAAAAAAATTTTTTTAAAGAAAGGGAAGGGCTTCCCTGGTGGCTCAGATGGTAAAGAATCTGCCTGCAATGCAGGAGCCAGGTTCAATCCCTGGGTGGAGAAGATGCCTTGGAGAAGGGAGTGGCTACCCACACCAGTATTTTTGCCTGGAGAATACCATGGACAGAGGAGCCTGGCAGGCCACAGTCCATAGGGTCGCAAAGAGTCAGACATGACTGAGCGACTAACACCTTAAAAAAAAAAGGGGGGGGGGGATAAAAAAAATTAAGGTAAACTACTGCTACAAATAACATATGGATGAATTTTTGCAAATATTATGCTCATAAAAAGAAGCCAGACATAAGAATACATGCCATACAACTCTACTCTTGTTAAATTCTAGAACAGGCAAAACTGCCTATGGCAATCACTGACTGTGGCAATAAGGCCGAGGGAAACTTTTTAGGGTGAAAGAAACATTCTATATCCTGACCGGGATTGGAATCACACATATATACATATGTCAAACGTCAAACTGTATGCTTCAAAATGGGTGCATTTCATTTTATGTAAACTATACCTCAGTGCTCATGTTCAATGTGTAAGCTGTGTCCAACTCTTTAGAGACTCCATGACTGTAGCCCGCCAGGCTGCTCTGTCCATGGAATTTTCCAGGCAAGAATACTGGAGTGGGTTGTTATTTCCTTCTCCAGGGGATCTTTCCAATCCAGGGATCGAACCTGAGTCTCCTGCATTGGCAGGGGGATTGTTTACCACTGAGCCACCAGGAAGGTACGACACCTCAATAAAATTGATTTTAAAAAGAATATAACATGAGCTATTATTTCACACCAACAAGATTTCCAAAGTGGTAAAGTCTGACAACATGTAGAAATAGCAAAGATTGAGCAATAGATTCATTCACTACTGATGAAAGAATGACTCAGTACAACTACCCTGGAGGACTATTAGCAACATCTAGGAGAAATATGGGCTTCCCTGGTGGCTCAGATGGTAAAGCGTCTGTCTGCGGTGCTGTAGACCTGGGTTCGATCCCTGGGTCAGGAATATCCCCTGGAGAAGGAAATGGCAACCCACTCTAGTACTCTTGCCTGGAAAATCCCACAGACAGAGGAGCCTGGTAGGCTACAGTCCATGGGGTCGCTGAGTCGGACACGACTGAGCAACTTTACTTTAGGAGAGATATGTTTACCTTTCAATACAGCAACCCCAGTCCTCTGTAGATAGGGTAATGACATTCTCCTATACGTGCACTGAGATGTGAACAAAACTTCATCTAGCACTACAATAATAGCAAAATTTCCACCGACAGAACAACAAATCAATGCTCACTACATTACAGTTAAGGTGAAAGGGCTATACCTACAGATACCAACATACCCAGATCTCAAGAAACATAAGGCTAAAATGGCAAGAAACAGATTTCACTAATGATACTGTTTATAAAAACAGTTTTATCACTTCTCAGCCTTTTGGCTAAGATCAAGTATATAACAATGGTTTTAAATATGCCGAACAACCCTTTATTTTACAGGTAAATACAAACATGTATACACAAGTATATACTAAAAGTGTTTTAAAATGCACAAAACAGTAACACCAAAGTCAGCACAGTGGCTCTGTCTGTGGGAAAGAAAGGGATTTCAATGAGGAAATAGCACCCAGTAGACTTCAACTGTATTTTTTATATTTTATTTCTTAGGTTGGATGGTCAGTACACAGGTGTTCGATGTACTATAATTTATACTTTTTTATATGCCTGAAAGACTTTATGATGGTTTTATGCATAATTTTCTCTTCTGCTTTTGTAAAACATGTGTTTCTTTTATTTCACAGATTGATTTGTTCTGCTTTTTAAGTTTTGGATAATTGTATTCAAAGAAAACACATTTTGATTGGCATAAAGAATTCTGTATTTTTTTTAATGCTTAAATTTTGCTTTATTTTCAGTAATCTCCTAGGTTAAAAAAATTCCTTAGAGCATTTGCAGTAAAAACGTTAAAGCAACAACATCCAACATTTAAATAAATTATACAGATTAAATAAGAAATGGCAACAATTTGTTTTAAAAGCCCATTGTAGAATGTACTGTTAACTAGTAAAATTTAATTTTATCTTTATAGAAACTGAAAAATTCTGCTCTTTCACTTATTTGTTTTTAAATGACATATGTAAAATAATTTTGGGGACCTGCCTGGTGGTGGTGGTGGTTTAATAGCTAAGTCATGTCCAACTCTTGCAACCCATGGACTGTAGCCTGCCAGACTCCTCTGTCCGTTAAATTTTCCAGGCAAGAGTACTGGTGTGAGTTGCCATTTCCTTCTCCAGGGGAATCTTCCTGACCCTGGGATCAAACCTGCATCTACTGCACTGGCAGGCAGATTCTTTACCACTGAGCCACCAGGGAAGCTCATGTCCTGCACACAAGGAAATAGGCACAGACATAAAGCTGCTCCCAAGATGACATACAGACAAGCTGCGGCTACTGCTGCCGCTGAGTCATTTCAGTCGTGTCTCTGTGCGGCCCCAGAGACGGCAGCCCACCAGGCTCCCCCGTCCCTGGGATTCTCCAGGCAAGAGCACTGGAGTGGGCTGCCATTTCCTTCTCCAATGCATGAAAGTGTAAAGTCAAAGTGAAGTCGCTCAGTCATGTCCGACTCTTAGCGACCCCATGGACTGCAGCCCACCAGGCACTCCGTCCATGGGATTTTCCAGGCAAGAGTACTGGAGTGGGTGCCATCGCCATCTCCACAGACAAGCTATACAGCTTCAAAGAATTTCTAAAGGACATGAGGCAACAAAACCAGAAACATTTGTTTTCCTTCAAAGAAGTATTACACAACTCATCATACAACCACATCCTTAGTAATCACAAATGAACACACACTGTAAGGAAATAAACAAAGGGGTAGATGAAACCCTGTCATGAACTATCCTATGAAGAGGCATTTAATAAAAGCCAAGCGCTCAGTGTTGTCTTCCAGGTGCTTCAGTCTTATTATTTAGGGTTTAAATGCTTCCTTGGCATATTTTTCCCCTTCCTGAAAAGGCAAAGCTACTTGTCACTCAGCAAGCTGCTGCCCAACCTGCACCCTTTCCTGACCATCCGCATCTCCTGACACTTCATGACACTATTTCAACTTCCTGACACAGAGCAATGCGGCGCCCCAAACCAAACCAGCAGCTCTTACCTGCCTCTAGCGCACGCAAACACAGTACTTTTTGCTCACATGACCCCTGAAAAACTGTGCTCTGACATTTTCATTTTGACACCTGACCATTTTTAAGTTAAAACAATTGCAAAGCATACATATTCTTAAATGCTAACATTTTAAAAAATGAAACTTCCATCACTTTTTTAGAGTAATGAATCCATGTACTATAGTTTTGATACAATCCACCAACTCTCATGAAAAAATAAAAAACACTAACAAACTCTTTGATAGAAATTATACAATTTACTTTCATAAAACTTGGACTTCCACTCCACTTTTTCCACATATTATTGCTCTAAGGTAAGGCATTTAATGCTTGAAAAAATTTAAACATCCTTTCATACTTCTCTGCAACAATAAAAATGTGCTTATATCTTAATTTTCTTAATTTGTGACTATAACCTGTAAATGTCCCTTTTTCTCATTGAGTTATTAGGAAATTTAGCATATAATTAAGCAAAAAATACAATTTTATGGGAACTCATCTATTAATTAAAGGGATAGGTTTTTTTTTTCCTTTCCATTAGTTCATGTCTTTTTGAAAGTGAAAGTTAGTCGCTCAGTCTTGTCTGACTCTTTGCAGCCCCTTAGACTGCAGCCCACCAGGCTCCTCTGTCCACGGAATTCTCCAGGCAAGAGTACTGGAGTAGGTTGCCATGTCCTTCTCCAAGGGATCTTCCCGACCCAGGGACTGAACCCGTGTCTCCCACTTTGCAGGCGGACTCTTTACCGTCTAAGCCACCAGGGAAGCCCATGTCATGTCTTTTTAGTAGCTGGATATTTTACATCCGTTTCAATAAATGAATATTTCTTACTGGTAGAATAACATCAATGTATTCCTAGTTTTGTTTTCACAAATAAAAAGGCTGAAAACCCTTATTTACTTAAACAGAAATGGAATGAACTGTATCAAAGTTAATTTTCCCTTTTCCCAAGTACATACAAAAAAATCATAGTTCCATCTATAGTCACCTATTATCAAAAATTATTTTTGTACAGAGAAGGTTTGACTTGAATATAATTATGATGACACCATCAGGTGAGTCCAAATTAAGAGATAACTACAAAACAACTGACCTAAGGTCTCTAAAAACATCAGTGTTAAATAATGCCCTGAGTGTGATCCTGTATTGTTAGATGGGAAAATATCCTTGTTCTGGAATGATACATGCTTCAGTGTTTAGAGATGAAGTGTCAAGATGTTTGTAACCAACTTGCAACTTTTTCAGCAAAGTAATAATGATGATAGAACAAATGAGGCAAAATGTTCACAACTGGTGAATCTAGGTGAAAGATGTAAGACTGTTCACCGTATTTTTCTTGCAACTTTCCTATAGTATTGATATTTATAAAATTAACTGGAAAAATATTTTTAATGATTTATCTGCTGTGAAACCAATTATGTTCTTCAAATTTGTTAAAAGCAAAAAAATTAACAACCATCTAACTTTTAATAGAATTTGTTGCCCATCATTAGAATCATTCACTTTCTTACTTCCTGGAAGATACTACATAAAAAACACTTAAACCAAGATATATCCAGTGACTTAAAGACACTGATTACTCTGCCACTTTGAGGCACCAGTTCTAAATCTGATAATATTAGAGAGGGTTGGGATATTTCAATATTTCAATATGTCTTTGACAATACAACTTTGTTATTGAATATTTTTACCTTATGTGGTTTAAGTATATTTTCATCAAAACATTGGGACTACACACTTAGCTTAGTTTATGAAAAATCCCCACCAAATAATTGTTTTGAGAGTTAGGGTTGACTTTGCAGATTCAGTCATTCAAATCAGATGTACTTTCTTAAGGAACAGAGTGATTTATTTTTCAATTCAAATGATGTGTAAATACATTTCCCTATGACAAGCTTCTCACTTTTCAATTCTAAGACAGACAGAAAGGGAAAGAAAGGCAGAGAGAGGAGGAGAAAATAAGGAGAGAAAAAGAAAGAAGAGAGAAAGGGAATGATAGAGGGGGAACTAGGGACTGAGGAAGAGTATTGCCAGGGGTCTGTTGCCTGGATGAAATAAGGTACTTCTGGATACTTTCTCATGAACCCGACTCATTCCCCAGGTACTTCTTACCAATGTCATCTTTGCTTTACTGCCATTTGCCTCTCTTGGAGAACAGCAGAGTACGGTCATTAAAAGAAAACTATTTTGCTGGGGGGTGGGTGAAACAGGTGAAGGAGGTTAACTGTGTGGTGATGGATGTAAATTTTTATAGTGATCACTCTGTATTGTATACAGACTATAATGCTGTCCACTGGGAACTCACAGAATAAAAAAGAAAAGAAAACTATCTGGAGTGGTTTCTTTCATTGGCATTCATAGGTTTTTTACATTCGGAGACAATGTACCGTATTCAATAAGACTCAGGGCTGAAAAGGGAATGCTCTCCATTTGTGAAATGGGAGAAGGAACCATGAAAGAATACTGCCTTCAGCACAGGGATGATCTCAGGCAGACTGGTTTATAAGACTGCACAGACTGGGGCGTTCCCTGGCCATCCAGTGGTTAAGACTGCACCTTCCAAGGCAGGGGATATGCATTTGATTCCTGCTCGGGGAGCTAAGACCCTACATACTTTGCAGTCAAAAAACAAAAGACACCCAAAACATAACATAGAAGAATACTGTAACCAATTTAATAAAGACTTTAAAAATGGTCCACACATCAAAAAATAAAAAATTTTCAAGAAAAAAGTACACACACTGAAGTTGAGAACTTAGAAATTCATGCTTCTAAAATTGTGGCTCTCAAACTTTTTGGCCTCAGGGCCCCTTAAACACTTAAAAATTACTGAGGCCCCAAAGAGCTTTTTTTTCTTGTAGGTTATCTCTATCAACATGTACCATACTGGATATTAAAACTAGGAACTTTAAAAACTATTTAGTTATTAGTTTAATTAAAACAACAAATCCATTACATATAAATGACATTTTAATTTTTTTAAAAAAAGCTTTTTTCCAAAAGCAAATAGGGAGTGAACAAAGTGACATTGCTTTAGCTTTCTGCAGATCTGATTACTATAATGTCTGTCTTAATATACGATAGCTGAATTCCCAAATCTGTTTCTGCAATCAGCATGTTATGTTATGGTCGTTGCAACTACTGAAACCCGTGGGCCTAGAGCCCACGCTCCGAAACAAGAGGAGCACCAAAATGAGTAGCCCCCGCCTGCCACAACCACAGAAAGCCCGGAAAAGCAACAAAGAGCACAGCCAAATAAGAAAACAATTTAAAATATATATATGTTGTGCTATGCTGTTTTAAACTATATATGAATAGAATTTACCCTCAGAAAAACAGATAGTTAGAAAGGGTCTTGTCTTTTATTAAAGAGTATATTAATAAAAGTATTTTATTAAATACTTTTAATGCTAAGTATTAAAGAGTAGCTTTAACCGACACTGTGAATATTCTTTGATGCTACACCAAAACTCAAAAAGTGGTAGTTTCTTAAAGGTTAGCTGAAATGTGGAAACTGAAATCACTGAACTTATTCAGTATATTATTCAGTCATATTAAAACCCAATGCTTCCTCTGACACTCAGAATGTATCTTTTGCCCGTACATGGTTATGTGCCGTCTGGCATTGGTCATTTAGGAGGTACTGGTTACTGAATTATGCAGCTCTTCCAAATGCTAACACATTTCACCCTACAGTATTTTTCAAAATCACGTGTACTAATATTACCACCCATTTCACCAGCAAAGTTGATAAGTTACTTGGAAGCTGGCAAGCACACAGACGCAGATTCAAGTTTTCCAAATGTCTAATTTTTACTTGAAAGCTGTAATTTTAATATTGGCAACAAGCATGATGCGGTTTTTGATCCCTCGGTCGGGAAGATCCCCTGGAGTAGGAAATGGCAACCCACTCCATGATTCTTGCCTGGGACAGAGGACCCTGGCAGGCAATAGTTCTTAGAGCTGTAAAGAGTCAGACACAACTGAGCGATGAAGTACATGGTACTGTCTACTGTTTTCCTTGACGTGATAAACTCATCTTGTTCCTGTGTGAGAAAAGGTCTGCTATACACTCAGATCCCAATAACCCTGGTTAGTCAGTCTTTCTTTCAAATAAAAAATGGGTGTTTCATGAAAAAAGCGATCGGTTCAGCTTACAACTTGTTTAAATGTATAAGTCCTTTCCCTCCGACAGCCACAGTGTTTCGGAGGCAGAGGAAGTGCTCTCTGCAACTTCCCATACACTTAAGAGTCAAGGTGCAATAAAATTAATAATTTTGACTACTGTCAAGGACATTCTTGACAAATTGAGGTAAAACTTTTTTGTCAACTGTGGTGGAGAATACAACCTCAGCCTGGTGCCACCGCCACTCCCACTGCGTTCTCGTGCCTGGCATTGGGGGAATTCAGTGTAGACTTAAATGCTGCTACCGCAGAAGCCCTTCTACAACACGCCAGGCGACGCCAGCTCTGCCCGCTCCTACAGCAGCACCAGCTCACCACTCGCCCTCCATCAGCCACTCTCTGGCTCTTCCCCCCACTATGAGGAGGGCAAGGGCCTTCTCAACAACCATGGAGTTGCATGGTATATTGATAAATACGACTCACTTCCTTTTTAAAAATGCACTTCCCATTTTATTCCCTACAGAATCAGGAACTTTATTATGTTACAAAAATGCAGTCCTGACTTAATAGGCCCTGCCTGTCTCACAAATCCCTATTTCGATCATCCGTCCCATCTCTAGCCACCTCCCACGTTTACCAATTCAGAGAAAATCAGTAAAGCTAAATCTGTAACCTGAAATTACTACAGACAGCCCCTAACTTATAAATACTTGATTTCCCACACCAACCACAAATGCTAATAAAATGCCCTGCTCTACCAGAACTCCTATGACTGAACAAAAAGCTCTGGGAATGGGGAAGTCCGGGGCTTTTCCGGTGGCTCAGCAATAAAAAATCTGCCTACAATGCGGGAGACAAGGATTCGATCCTTGTCGAGAAGATCCCCCGAAGGAGGGCATGGTAACCCACTCCAGTATTCTTGCCTAGAAATTCCCATGGACAGAGGAGCCTGATGGGCTACAGTCCATGGGGTCACAAAGAGTCGGACAGCATACACACAGGGGAAGTCTTGGGAAAACAGAACCATCTGAGAGTCACGGTGGGCACTGCCGACATGTAAGGGCAGCATCTGGCATCAGGCTGGTTAGAAGACAAGGATCAGTCTTGACCCTCACTTCTTAAGAACATAGGTATGATCGCTATCTTTGTTTTACAAAGGAGACAATAGTCACAAGCAAAGCCCAGTAACAATTCCCAAGGAATAAAAATAGAATCTGGGTGATGATTTCTCCTTTCCTTTGTGCTTAGTCTGGTTTACACTTGCTCACAGGTTGTCAGGTGCTACAGCCTTGACGCAGGCACCTCAGACCATAATTCCTGGCACAACACAGCTGTGCCCACACCTTACTTGCTTGGACCGTGTGCAAAAGCTGCACATAGCCCTCAATTCAATATGGTGGCAGTGGCAATGGGCAGTGCGCAAAGACGCTGCCCCCAGCAGGCACTGCAATCTGTCGCCCCGACCAGGGCATCTGAGTCAGCCTTGCAAGGACTCCGCCCCCTCCCCCCTGCTGTCCACATCTCTATTAAGCAGTCTCCTGGCCAGCCTTCCTGAAAGAGCAGGTGCTCTCTGGGAGCTTAAGCTCCCAGCTCTCAACTCTTTGATTAGCAAATAAAGCTTCCCTTTGCTTCTGAACTGAATGCAGTCTTATTCCTCTAAGTCAAATGACATGAGGCAGGAAGACTCCTATTGGGGCCTGACTTGACAGGGTTGATAACAGAAATTTAGGTTGAAGGAAGGAACATATCTGAAGGTGCCCTGCTGGACAGGCCCAAACCCTTGAAAAGATCAAGAGCCAGACAGTAAATGTTCTAGGTTTTACAGGCCGTATGGTCTCTGCTGCAGCTACTCAACTCTGTCCAAGAAGCAAGAAAGCTGCCGTAGACGATATGGAAGCGATGGGGGCTGTGCTCCAGAAAAACTCTATTTATGGACACTGAAATTTGAATGTCAGGTAATTTCCAAGAGTCACAAAACAGTATTCTTCCTTTTATTTTTTTCCCTCCACCATTTAAATATATAAAAACCATTCTTAGCTCAGGGGCTATACAAAAACAGGAGGTGGGTCTGAACTGAGCTGTCTCCATGCTACTACCAGTCCTGCAAAAGAAGCTCTGGCAGGGGCCAGTAGAGACCCTTGTCATACAGTGATGTCAGAGGCAAGCTTGGCCAATTACAACATCCTCTTTACCCAGTAAATGGGAAAGAAAACCCTGACACCACAGCCTGGACCAACACAGCCATTAGCAGCCTGGACCCAGGACTCAAGAGAGTTGAGGTGAGATGTGGTCTAAATTGGCCTCACTGGCTGCGCCATTAATCCCTGGAATTTGTCCTTCACCAATGCCAGAGTGATCTTTTAAAATTAAGTCAAATTACTTCTTCTGCTTAAAATCCCACATTCAGAGACAAATTCAAAGTCTTTACCATTTTCTCTTCTATAAAAGAAGACTATTGGGCTTCCCTGGTGATCCAGCAGTTAAGAATCTACCTTTCGCGACTTCCTTGGTGGTACAGCGGATAAAAATCCACAAGTCAATGCAGGGAACATGGGTTCAATCCCTCGTCCCAGAAGATGCCACATGCTGAGGAGCAACTAAGCCCATGAACCACCCTACTGAAGCTCACGAACCTAAAGCCCATGCTCGGCAACAAGAGAAGCTACTGCAATGAGAGAGTAGCTCCCACTCGCTGCAACCAGAGAAAGCCTGCTCAAGCAAGGAAAACCCAGGGCAACCAAAAATAAAATGAACAAATAAATAAATAAAAGATTTTCCAAAATGTGAAGTCATGCTGACTGAAAAAAAGAAGACTATCAAAAATAAATCCTCTTAGTTGGTGCATCTACAAAGCTCTGCAATCTACAGTCCTCCTTCTTCACTCTCAATTCCTGACCACTCTGCTCCCTTGCAGACCCATCAGGGGTTTATAATTACTGTGCTATACTGCTTGAAACTTTCTTGCTCAGCTACCTACACAGCTTTCTCCTATATCCCTCTTGGTCCTTGTTCAGACATTCATCACCTTATCAGAGAAACTTTTCCTGACCATGACTCATACTTATTCTATAAACCCACTACCCTCCTTTATTTCTTCATAGTACTTAGAACCATCTGCTATATCTATCTGTTTAGTAGACTAGATGGTCTGGAGGACAGAGACGTTCTCTTTTCTTGTTTGGTTTTTATCTATTTCTGGCTGCAGCGGGTCTTCGGTGTTGTGCGTGGGCTTTCTCTTGTTGCTGAGCACGGGCTCTAGAGCATGTGGGCTTCAGGAGTTGCAGCTCTCAGGCTCTGGAGAGCGGGCTCAGCAGCTGTGGTGCACAGCCTTAGTCGCCCTGCGGCATGTGGGACTGTCCAAGACCAGGGATAGAACTAGCGTGCCCTGCATTACCAGGCACGGACTTTCAACCGCTGGACCATCAGGGAAGCCCGACTCTCTGTTTTGTTTACTGCTGTATTCCTAGCACCTAGAACAGCCCTAGATACACAGCAGTTGCTCAATAAATGTTTGTTGAATTTAACAAATAAATGACTGGAAAACCACAAAACCAATCTGCAGTTTATCTCTTAAAATATAACCTGCTTACAGGTTAAAGACAATATACAAATATACACATTCCTTTCAAAAATGAAAATGCTGTTGTGTTTACATGATTCTTTCGCATGTATAATTCATTTTAAAATATATATTTAGTGCCTACCCATGTGCAAGGTATTGAACTATGTGTCTTAAAGTGTTCTATGTGTTCTCAGAGAATCTCATTTTAAAGGGAGTTAAGACATGCAAGCAGCCTCTAGAAAGGACAGACAGTGAGAAGGGACCAAAGACAGGGAAAGATAATTCTTAGTTTAGCTCCCCACTGAAGGCTCCATCTTTATTCTTATCCTTCTGTGTGAAAGCCCCATTTAACTAGGCCCCGTGACCCCCTGACCCTGAATCCTGGATTCTTTCCACCATAGCCTTTTCCTTATGACATTTTTTTTAATCTGAGAAAGTCATGGTGATTGCCTCAATTACACACTTCCCTTTGCCAATACAGTCAGAAGCTGATGCGTCCTTGCTACTCAAAGGGTAAAAAAATCATTTAAAGACACACAACTATGCCAAAACTCAAACAGAACCCACTAGTTTGTGAATGAATTAATTAATTCAAACACAAATGTTTTCTTGTTGCTTTGTCTGATTCACCTGCTCAGCCAAAATGCCTGGATCTCTTTA
This sequence comes from Madoqua kirkii, assembly GCA_006408675.1. Taxonomy (NCBI): domain Eukaryota; kingdom Metazoa; phylum Chordata; class Mammalia; order Artiodactyla; family Bovidae; genus Madoqua; species Madoqua kirkii. Next base: position 25,079 of record SJYC01008678.1, read on the forward strand.
TTAGCCATTCGTGGGCTCCTGCTTTCTAACACACTGCATACTATACTCCTTCAAACACACCATCAAAACATAATTTTTAAAACAGTACAAATGAGAACTTCCCTGGTGGTCCAATGGGTAAGACTCCCCAGGCCCAGTGCAGAGGGCCCACATTCAGTCCCTGGTTGGGGAACTAGATCCCACATGCCACAACCAAGATTTGACATGCTACAGCTAAAGATCCTCCATGCCACAGTGAAGACCACAGATCTGGCATTCTGCAAATAAGACGAAGTACTAGATTTCCCTGGGGGCTCAGACGGTAAAGCGTCTGCCTACAATGTGGGAGACCGAGTTCAATCCCTGGGCTGGGAAGATCTGGAGAAGGAAATAGCAACCCAACCAGTATTCTTGCCCAGAAAATCCCATGGACAGAGGAACCTAGTATGCTATAGTCCATGGGGTTGCAAAGAGTTAGACATGACTGAGTGACTTCACCTTTCACTGTCAAATAAAAAAAATAAACAGTATGGATGAAGATGACTGTACAATTCTGTGAATATACTAAAAGTCACTGAATTGTGCACTCTAAATTATGATTTCTATGGCATGTGAATTATATCTAAATAATGCTTTTTTAAAAAAGAATATTCCTAAATGTTTGCTATTAAAATATTATTAATATTAACTGCATTATCATTATAATATAGGCTTCCCTGGTGGCTCAGACGATAAAGAATCTGCCTGCAATGAGGATATCGGGGTCGGGAAGATCCCCTGGAGAAGGGAATGGCAACCCAGTACTCCAGTGTTCTTGCCTGGAGAATTCCACAGACAGAGGAGCCTAGCATGGGTTACAGTCCACAGGGTTGCAAAGAGTTGGACTGAGCGACTAACACTTTCATGGGCTTCCCTAGCTGTCTCTTATACACATCTCACACAGACGCAGATTCAAGTTTTCCAAATGTCTAATTTTTACTTGAAAGCTGTAATTTTAATATTGGCAACAAGCATGATGCGGTTTTTGATCCCTCGGTTTGGAGAATTCCACAGACAGAGGAGCCTAGCATGGGTTACAGTCCACAGGGTTGCAAAGAGTTGGACTGAGCGACTAACACTTTCATGGGCTTCCCTAGTGGCTCAGATGGTAAAGAATGATATAATTATCATTACAATAGTGATGATTAACAAAGAGCAGTGATGAATAAAATTCATGTTTTAGACAAAAATTTGGCAATATCCATCAAAGAAATCTTTTTAAACACAATCCTTTTAACCAGCTATATTTCTACTTTGGAATTTATCCAACATATACACAGATACCAATTTGCAAAGAAACATGAAAAAGACTATGTTCTGCATCACTGTTTGCATTTTTGAAAAATCAGAGTCAAACTAACCATTCCACAGGAGAGCAGAGCAGGGACCGGGGGATCAGATGCTAGGCCACAACTTACCTGCACTGTGAGTCTGACATGCTACTTAATTTTTCTAAATCTCAGTCCTAAAATGGGGGTAACAATGGTGCCACCTAGTAGGGTTACTATGAGACTTAAATTATAAAATAATTGTAAAAACTTAAAGGACTAGCACAGATTAAGTGTTCTGTAAACACTGGCTATTACAGCCATTACTGTAATTGACAGGACAGACACTTGTTAAATGAATTGTGGCATCTATACAATGGAATATTACACAGACTTTAAAAAGGATGAAGATTTACATTAACTGATGTGGAAAAGAGTTTCTAGATATTAAGTGAAAAAAGCAAATCACTAAAGAAGATTATAAAATGATCCCAGTTATAAATTTAAAAAGACATCTGTGTAATATGCACATATAATTTATATGCATCCATATGTGTATGGGCCTCCTCAATGGCTCAGGAGATAAACAATCTGTCTGCAACGCAATTGACGCAGGAGACTCAGATTCAATTCCTAGGTCAGGAAGATCTCCTAAAGGAGGAAATGGCAACCCACTCCAGTATTCTTGCCTGGAGAATTCCATGCAGAAGGAAGCATAATAGCTACAGTCCATGGGGTTGCAAAGAGTCAGACACAACTGAGAACACTAGCACACATGTGTGTATATGTACACTTATACACACACATATACGAGCGTGTATCCATGTTTACATAAGCAAAGAAGATTTCTGAAATAATACAAAGAAACTGGGTAATAGGATGGAGGAGAAAGGGGCACGTTTACTCCTCACTCTAACACTTACAGCCATACTTTTTTTCCAGTGAGTAAAGTTTTCATCGTAAAAAAAAGTTTGAAATAACTTGGTTACCAAAAGGGAGAAAGAAAGCACTTTTATTAAAGAAAAAGGTATTGACAAAAGGGGGCTTACCTGGTGACTCAGGCGGTAAAGAATCTGCCTGCAATGTGGGAAACCTGGGTTGGATCCCTGGGCTGGGAAGATGCCCTGGAGGAAGGCAAGACAACCCACTCCAGTATTCTTGCCTGGAGAATCCCCATGGACAGAGGAGCCTGGCGGGCTATAGCCCATGGGGTTGCAAAGTCGGATTAGAGTGAGTAACTAAGTGCACAATGACAAAAGGAAGTTTCCACTGAATTCTAAAATTGGTAGCAGATAGAGAAACCCTGTATACATACTAAAAGAAACAGTCCACTGTGAAAGAACAGACTTTCACTGAGGTTTCTGGGTTATGTTCAATCCTATCAAAGATCTATTAATTACTGGCTTCTGAAAATATCCACCTTATCTGCAAAGTAAAAGCAATGAGACTTTCATCTACAGTTTCAAATACTGCTTTTTATTTTTCAAGTGCTTTAAAACCTACTGAATTTATATAATATTGACCGAAAAGGCAATAGAAATAATACAATTGATTTTAAAATTTCCATCACCTGCTGTTTCATTTTTATTTCATTTTTAAACTTGGACTTAAAATAACACCTCAAGGAATTCAAACATCTTTACATCTCCTCAAATTCTCACCACAACATAAAGCAACTTTTAGAAATAATTTCTAAAGAACTCATTAAAATTACAGCAAGACTTTGTATGCTAAAGAGACTTAAATCCCAAAAGAGAATACCCTTGCTGAGACTGACTGAGGAAACAAAAAGTAAAAGGGACAGCTTTTTCATATCTGGTCCATCTTTTAGAAGTTCTGACTAACAACAGCATCTTTTTATGAAATAGCCAGCACTGCTTCATAATATGAAAAGATGACTATGTCTTCAGGTTAAAACGCTAAAAAGAACATTAGTCGCCTTCGGCAGTGTTGAAACGATACTCAGATGTTACTGGAAGGCAAACTGCCTGAAAAATCTGTTGTGTGTCTTATAAGTCAGATAAAACGTTAAGAACATCATCCACTCTAAGACTACTTACCAGAATTGTTCACTAAGGAAAGTGGGGAAAGTGTTCACCAAACACCTTTAACAGAACAGACAGTCCGCTCCATGGGATGGTTTTTGTTCCACAGAAAGAAAAATGGTCCATGATCCCTTTCCCACTGACCCTCAGGTGACTGTTTTCCAGAGCCTGCTCCTCACAAGACTCCAAAGTGGGAAGCAGATCCTTGGAGAGAAGTGTTGGATTCCTAGCTCACCACACGTGGGCCAAGGCAGGTAAGCAAGAGGGACCTCAATGTCTGTGGGCACCACCACTGCTTCACTCAATATACATCCCAGAGACCTTCCTAGTACTGGCAAATGAGTCAGCACTAGTAACCTAATAAAAACCCAAGGATTTACCCAAATCTAATCACTCTCACTTTTTTCGCCACTGCTACTGCCCTAGATCAAACGCCTATTCTCTTGTCTGCCACATCCTGCTGCATCTCCTGTTGCCCCTTGAACGTCCATCCATCCAGTGGTAAGTGGTGTTTTTAAAAAATATATCAGGTCAGGACTTCCTTGAGGTAGTCCTAGAGGGCAGAGGTTAAGAATCCACCTGCCAATGCAGGAAACCCGAGTTCAACCCTTAGTCTGGGAAGATCCCACACGCCTCGGAGCAACTAAGCCCGTGTGCCACAACTACTGAACCCACGCGCCGCAACTACTGAAGCCTCTGTGCCCACAGCCTGTGCTCCACAGTGAGAAGCCACCGCAATGAGAAGCTGGTCACCGCAACCCAGAGTAGCCCCTGCTCTCGGCAACTAGAGAAAAGCCCAGACAGCAACGGAGACCCAGCCAAAATAAATAAATAAAATGTTTGAATAAAAGGTTTTACATTGATATTTTTTATTTCTATTTTCTTTACATTGCATATTTTTAAAAAACTACATCAGATCATATCTTTCCTCTGCTTTAAAACCTTCCAAAGGCTTTGCTGTCACATGCGAATTGAAATCCAAACTCTTTGCCAGGGCACCTAAGACCTGCCTGAGGGGGCACTGCCTCCCCTCCAATCTCATCTCCCTCTCCCGCTCTTGGACTAAGAACTAGACCACGTGGTCTTTCTGTTCTGGAAACTCGCCGAGTTCACTGTCATCTCAGAGCCCCTGCATGTGCTTTTTCTGCCATCCAGAACACTGCCCTCCCTTTCCCAAGCCAGGGTCTTTCGTGTAATTCAAGTCTTAACTCAGGTCACCCCTTCACATCCTTTGCGAATGAAGGAGCGCTGCTGCTGTATTTTGTACTCTGATTTTCTTTCACTACCTGAAATTCTTACTTATCCGCTGACTCTGCTGGCTGTCTCCTTTCCCACCACCACCACTAGTACTCCTGCTTCATGAGAGCAGAAACCCTGTCTTTCTGTAGCTCAGTATCTACAGGGCCCCGCACGGTCACAGGACCCAAGAAAGGGCTGATGAATGGTTAGAACTCACAATTATTCTTTAGTCATTATGTATTTTCTCAAATAGATACTAAAAGTACAGCTACTATGTTCCAAGCAACTGTGATCTTCTTTGAATGGTGTCCTAAATTAGAGAACAAAATGTTTTCAACTCATATCATTAACAAAGAGCTAATTTCTTAATTCTTTTTCAAAATCTTCCAGCTAAGAAAGTCATTGACTAAATGAGCAAATGGAACACACAGCTCACTGAAAAGTAAGATAAGTAACTCCTAAATATATATAAAGATGCACATTTTTTTACTCAAGGCCAAAACAAACTAAACTACTAGACACCATTTTTCACCTCTCAGCATCAGTTCAGTTCAGTCATTCATTCATGTCCGACTCCTTGCAAACACATGGACTACAGCACATCATACTTCCCTGTCCATCACCAACCCCTGGAGCTTGCTCAAACTCATGTCCATTGAGTTGGTGATGCCATCCAACCATCTCATCCTCTGTTGTCCCCTTCTGCTCTGTCCTTCAAACTTTCCCAGCATCAGGGTCTTTTCCAGTAAGTCAGTTCTTTGCATCAGGCGGCCAAAGTATTAGAGCTTTAGCTTCAGCATCAGCCCTCCCAATGAATATTCAGGATCGATTTCCTCTAGGATTGACCGGTTTAATCTCCTTGCAGTCCAAGGGACTCTCAAGAATCTTCTCCAACACCATAGTACAAAAGCATCAACGCTTCGGTGCACAGTTTTATTTATGGTCCAACTCTCACATCTATACATGACTACTTGAAAAACCATAGTTTTGACTAGATAGACCTTTGTCAGCAAAGTAATGTCTCTGCTTTTTAATATGCTGTCTAGGCTATCATAGCTTTTCTTCCAAGCACCAGGTGTCTTTTAATTTCAAGGCTGCAGTCATCATCTGCAATGATTTTGGAGGCCAAGAAAATAAAGTCTATATTACTGTTCCTTTGTTTCCACATCTATTTGCCATGAAGTAATGGGATCGGATGCTATGATCTTCATTTTTTGAATTTTTTAAGCCAGCTTTTTCACTCTCCTCTTTCACTTTCATCAAGCGGCTCTTCAGTTCTTCGCTTTCTGCCCATAACGGTGGTGTCATCTGCATATCTGA
>SJYC01008679.1:0-16343 GCA_006408675.1 Madoqua kirkii
GAAGGAGATCAGTCCTGGGTGTTCATTGGAAGGACTGATGTTGAACCTGAAACTCCAGTACTTTGGCCACCTGATGTGAAGAGCTGACTCATTGGAAAAACCCTGATGCTGGGAGGGGTTGGGGGCAGGATTAGAAGGGGACGACAGAGGATGAGATGGCCAGATGGCATCACCGACTCAATGGACATGGGTTTGGGTGGACTCTGGGGGTTGGTGATGGACAGGAGGCCTGGCGTGCTGCTGTTCATGGGGTCGCACAGAGTCGGACACGACTGAGCGCCTGAGCGGAACTGCTGCTGCTCTCCCGGTTCACCCCACCCTCTCTCCCCCCACTGTGTGCACGAGTCTGTCCTCTATGTCTGGGCCTCCATTGCTCCCCTGAAAACAGGTTCATCAGGACCACCTTTCTAGATTCCAGATATGATATTTGTCTTTCTCTTTCTGACGTATTTCACTCTGATTAATAGGTTCTAGGTTCATCCACCTCTTTAGGACTGTCCCAAATGTGTTCTTTTTTATGGCCAAGTAATATCCCATGGTATATGTACCACAACTTTTTTATCCATTTATTTGTCAGTGGACGTCTAGGTTGCTTCTGTGTCCTGGCTATTGTAAACAGTACTGCCATGAACATCGGGATACATGTGTCTTTTTCAATTATGGTTTTCGCAGGATATACACATCGTAGGTTTTTAACAAATATTTATTAATGTAGTGGAATATTTCCCTTTTACACAGAAAACACCAAGACGTGGAAAGTGAAGTAAATGGAGGAACTAGAGTTAGAACAGAGGTCCCTCTAACTCCCGAATCCCAGCCTTGGCTAGTCTCTCTTATCTCTACTCATGAACGATGAAGTTCCTGAAGGAGGTTATGGGGTGATGAGCATCTGGCCCCTGGTACAAACAGAATCAGCTTCATTTTTCAGCATCCAAAGGAGGTAACTAGGTTTTCCTCTCTTTCAAGCCTTTTCCTAGCCCTGCCTTTGAGTGGAAGATTGTCACTAGGGAATCTTGTCACTGGGTCTCAAGAGGAAGAACAGAGGCTTTTCCAGCAGATCAAGTGAACTTGGCCTTGAGTCTAAGGACCCCCAGAATGAAAGCTGGACCCTGATGTCCACTCTATGTCTCAACAGCTTTGGCCAGCCCAAGGGGCTGCTTGGCTCTGAGGATGGAGTAGATGGATACAAAGGCCTAGAGTTTCGGGCAGCTTGCCTCGAGCTGCTTTTGGATAGACTGTTACAAGGGATCAGCCTCTGTGCTTGCATGGTAGGCAAAACCAGAGCAAAGAGTAAATCTGATGACTAAATATACTAAGAGTGTTTACATTTCTTGATTTTCTAGTCCTTGGATCCAGCACTTCTGGTGTGCCATGAGTGGGTTACAAAAGCACTGGATCTTGTTCCCCTTGGGCAGCAGGCAGGCAGTGGGGAGAGGCAACTGGTCACCTCCAACCACAAGCAGCCTCTTTTGTTTACTTCCATGTAACACCTGTGCGCCGTAATCTAGAAAAGGGTGAGATGCGACAGTTAAACCACACTGAACACTGCAAGCAAAAAGGGCTCTGCGCTGCAGTACGGATCTTCCACAGCTTTCCGAGTCTAATCCCATGACCCAGAGGAAACGGCTTGCTCTCTCCCAGGGCTCAGAACAGCCTCCCTTCAGCTGTCAGATCTTTGATTGCCTCGAGCTGCTTTTGGATAGACTGTTACAAGGGATCAGCCTCTGTGCTTGCATGGTAGGCAAAACCAGAGCAAAGAGTAAATCTGATGACTAAATATACTAAGAGTGTTTACATTTCTTGATTTTCTAGTCCTTGGATCCAGCACTTCTGGTGTGCCATGAGTGGGTTACAAAAGCACTGGATCTTGTTCCCCTTGGGCAGCAGGCAGGCAGTGGGGAGAGGCAACTGGTCACCTCCAACCACAAGCAGCCTCTTTTGTTTACTTCCATGTAACACCTGTGCGCCGTAATCTAGAAAAGGGTGAGATGCGACAGTTAAACCACACTGAACACTGCAAGCAAAAAGGGCTCTGCGCTGCAGTACGGATCTTCCACAGCTTTCCGAGTCTAATCCCATGACCCAGAGGAAACGGCTTGCTCTCTCCCAGGGCTCAGAACAGCCTCCCTTCAGCTGTCAGATCTTTGAGCCTCTCATTCAAACCTCTCATCTTACAGGTGAGGATACCGGGATCCAGGAAGGTAAAGGCCTCGGCAATGGGCATGGAAGCAAGGTAGATGTAATTTGACATAATTAACTCTGCTCATTATCCTGGAATGAGCCATAAGCGATCACGAAAAATGACAATTATTTAATTATATACTTTAACCACATAGTATACTTTAGGCATTGTAAAACCATCACCATCAAAATTAATGGTGGTGAATTCTTCTGTAGCTAAAAGCAGTCTGCTGAAGGGAGCATTTAAACACCTTTTTCTTTCACGACAAGGTTAAGTCTAGGCAGGTTCTTCTTTTCGTAAATCTTGTCTGCTAGTTTCAAAACAGCTATTTGTTTGCTTGGCTGCCCTGAGTCTTAGTTGTGGCACCAGGACCCTTGCTGCGTCATGTGGGGCCTTCCGTTGCAGCCCATGGGCTCTAGTTGCGGTACACGGGCTCTCTAGGTATGGCACGTGGGCTCTCTCTCCAGCCGCGGCTCGCGGGCTCTCTAGGTGTGGCACATGGGCTCTGGAGCACACCAGCTCAGTAGTGGCAGTGCTTGGGCTCAGTTGCTCTGTGGCATGTGGGGTGACCCCAGACTAGGGATTGCATCCGTGTTCCCTGCATTGCAAAACAAACCCTTAACCACTTGACCGCCAGGGAAGTCCCAAGCCAAGGTAGACTTTTACTTTCGGTTTAATCCCAGGCAGCAGAGAGATGTCATGAAGAACACACTGACCCTAATTCTCAGTCTTCAGCCATCATTTCCCACCGTAGGGGCAAGAACATTCTCCAGGACACCTGAGTGTGTTCACAGTGCTGGAAAAGTCTACCCGACTTTACTAGGTGAAGCCGCTCAGTCATGTCTGACTCTGCGACCCCATGGACCATAACCTACTAGGCTGCTCTGTCCATGGGATTCTCCAGGCAAGAACACTGGAGTAGATTGCCATTTCCTTCTCCAGGGGATCTTCCCAACCCAGGGATAGAACCCAGGTCTCCCGCATCAAAGGCAGATGCTTTAACCTCTGAGCCACCAGGGAAGCCTCGACTTTACTAGAGGCACCCCCAATTCCCTAATTTCAGAGGAGTGAAAAATTTAGCAGTCAACTCTGAGCCTTTCTAGTCCGCCTTTCAGAATCATTGAGGTAATTCATAAGGTTTTGGATTAAGTTAAAATGCAATCAAGCAGAGAAATTAAAAGTCTTGATGCTTTAAGAAAGTCTGGAGTCAGACTCCCCAGCATTAGAAAGGCAATCCCACGGTGACATCGCAGGGCAGGATTCCCTCTTTTTCTTCACACCCTAGTGTATAGCTTTCACGCTCAAGGTCACTTCACGGTCCACACTGGTGGAAAATTCCAGCCATCATGTCAGTATTCCAGGCTGGCAGCCAGAAAGAAGGTAGGGGTGCTGGGGAGTCCGAGCTTTCTCTTCCCAGTTATACATTTTCTGGCATTCCCATAGAGCAACTCATTTTCATTCCATTGGCCAGAAACAGTCAGACTACTCCTAACCGACTACAAGGGAGGGAGGTGAATAAAGATTTTAGCTGGTACAGCTTAACTCAAAACCAGGGTTCTGTAACTGGGGAGGGAAGGGGGTCGTGGTTGGTGTAGAATATCATTGTCTCCGCCACGAGATTCCAGGAGACAATGGGTGCCAAGTCTTCAGCCAGTGCCTGGAACGAGGCTCAGTTCTTATTTAGTTAGCGGTCATTGGTGCAGCGCCTCTACGTCTTAGCGCAGAGGTTGCCCCTCCCCTCAGGGAATTCTTTTCCAGGGCTCAGCCAGCAGCGGAGGCATGGCCTTCTCCAAGCAGACGCAGCCTCTGTGATGGCTGTGCTTCACATCAGTGCATCCTGTGGTTTTCAACCATGGGACTGCAGATCCGGTCAGCCACGGCTTGTGGGGGTCGCCTAGGGTCTTCTAGGGTCCTGGTGCATTAAGAATGTTTTGGGGGCTGCTTAAAGGGGATGTCCATGCTAGGCAGCAGGGCTTGGTGGGAATGGTACAGGTTGGGAGCCGGAGACATCTGGCCTCGGCTCCCACAGTGATACTGATGCTGCCTCTCAGCGTGGTGAGCCTGGTTCCTGGTTTGGGCAGTGGGGATAAAGTCCCATACCTGGAGGAGCATCGTGAGAACAGTGTCCAGCCCAGCTCTTGTCAAGATGCCGCTGCCGCTATTCTGTCAGAAACGCTCTGAGAGACCCTGGTTTAGGGAAAGAATGTAACTTTATAGTAAATTTCACTTTGTTGCTTAGTCACTAAATCATGTCCGACTCTTTGCTACCCTATGGACTGAAGCCAGGACCCTCTGGCGAAGAGTTAAATAAAACTGTGCTCCATCCACACCGTTCTGATTTGTAAGGGTCTCTTAAATGATAAGGATATTAACTCCATTGTCGTATTTGTTGAAACTACTTTTTTTTTAGTTTGTCTTATCCTTTTATTTTTTAAATGTGGTATTTTTGATATAGCATATATAAGATAGATATATATATACACACACATATAGATTGTGCAGCTTAACCTGTCTCATTTTCTTCTGTAGTAATTTTTATTGCTGATCTTAAAAGTGCCTCTGCTATCCTGATACTAGTAATTATTGACATATATTTACTTCTATTTTCTAAGGTTTCATTATAAATACAAATTCTATCTGATGACTAATATATTTCCTTTCCCCTTGGGTGTGATGTTCCTTTTATCATCTTCTCAGTTCTTACATATTTTGGAGATTTCTTTCTGTGCTTACTTAGTCTCTTCCATTGATCTGTTTGCAAATTCTTCTGCCAATAAAACACTTAATTGTTGGAACTTTAGTACACATTTTAAAATTTGGCAGAACAGTTCTCTGTTCTTTTAAGAACGGTTTCCAACATTTCCCAGTTGTTTATTTTTTAGATGTTTAGAATTATTTTGTAAATATTTGTTTCATTAAAAAATTTTACCACTGTATTGATAGTAATTGTCTTAACAATTTAATTGGAAAGCAATTAGCTTTCTTCCTTCTTCCTGTCTTCCTCCCTCCCTCCCTCTCTTTCTTTCTTTGTTTCTGCCTATCTATGGGACCCTGTGGTAAGGAATCTGGCAGGAGAAATAAGAGATGTGGGTTCAATCCCTGTTCAGTTCTTACAAAGGTAAATGGCATGAAAAGGGGGTGCTTTAGCCTCAGCACCAGTCCTTCTGATGGACACCCAGGACTGATCTCCTTTAGGATGGACTGGTTGGATCTCCTTGCAGTCCAAGGGACTCTCAAGAGTCTTCTCCAACACCACAGTTCAAAAGCATCAATTCTTTGGTGCTCAGCCTTCTTTATGGTGCAACTCTCACATCCATCGATGCAGCACTGGGCACTGACCCCACACAAAGTCGATGCTTTGCTGGTGACCTTCCAGTCCCATCCTTCAGGGCCCAACACACCCCTGTCCTGACACCCTGAGCTCAGGCCCCTGGACTTGAGCCCTACCCAGCAGCTCTCTGAACAGCGGGCTCCTGCCCCGTCACTGGGAAGTTAGGCCCTTCCAGCGTCCCTAGGCTCCGTCTCTCTGGCCAAGGTTGGGTTATGGCTCCAACTCGAGGAGGACCGCCCTTCCAGGCCTGAGGTCAGTGCTTCTTCCCTCCAGCCACCCTGCCCGGTCATCTCCCTTCCCCAGCAACTTCCTCTCCAAGGCCCTGGAGAGGTCCGCTCTCCTCAAAGACCGGGCGTCTGACCAACAGGAAGCCGCTGTGTGTCCCCCTTCCAGCTACGTTCGTTCATCTTCCCGTGCTGCTCACCTTCCCATCTGTGGCCGTGAGCTCCAGGCCTGACAGACACATGCCTGACCAGAGCCCTGGGCCGGGAGCAGGGGGGGTGGGGGGCGGTGGGGCTCAGCTCCTTCTCATCCGCGAGCAGCTGGGCCCAGCCTGGCCCGATGCACAGCGCCGTGGAGACCCAGACTTGGCTTTGAGAGGACTCCTGGCTGAGCAGCCCCAGCATGTTGGATCTCAGTTCCTCTAAAGCAAGAGGAATCCTTTCTCACTTCCCTGGGGTGCCCTGAGAATGAATTATTTACTGTTTGTGAAGCACTTTGTAGGGTTCAGTATCATTACACAGGGACCACAGGGCCAAAAGCAACCCTGGATGCCTGACGGGGTGGCTGTTACTATTAAGCATTTATACAGCACTTACAGTGGCCAAGAGCTTCCCGATCATGTATTAGTTAATTCTCCCAGCACTCTGGAGCTGTCAGCGGACTCTGGTTGCCATGTTCTCCAATCTGGAAATGAGGCTGCTGAGGCCAGGCCAGGCCTTGTGCAGGTCACCTGGCTCAGGCGGCCTGAGTCACTGGCTCTGCCTTTGCCCCTTGCACTACCTGCAGGTTTCAAGTCTTACAGTCTTGCTGTCAACCCACCCTGATCTCCAGCGAGGGGCCCTGCAAGCGGACGCCCAGCTGCTCAGTCACGTCCAGCTCTTCTGTGACTTCATGGTCTGTAGACCACCAGGGTTCTGTCCTTGGGATTTCCCAGGCAAGAATATTGGAGTGGGTTGCCATTTCCTACTCTGGGGGATCTTCCTGACCCGGGGATCTAACCTGCGTCTCCTACATCTCCTGAACTGGCAGGCGGATTGGGTGGCTGTAATGCATGACCTCAGTGACACTCCAGAGACTGCTCTCAATTTACAGCCTAGTGAAGGGATGAACACTGGCTTCAGAGTCGAAATCTGGTTGTATCATTTGTAAGATGGGTGGTTATGAACACATTTCTTAATGCTCCCGAGACTCGGGGTCCTTGATTACTAAGTAGGAATTGAAAAACCAAAGAGCTTGTTGTGAAGATCAAAAGTGTCTCATAAAAGAGGACCCAGTATAAGTCAAAGGCTTCACACTTGTTAGGTCAAGCCTCTAAGTACTGGCCTGGCACAGCCAGACTTCAGCTTCAAAGACAACACAGGCTGGCCCATGGGAAATGCTGCTAAGGAAAGCTTTGGATCCAAGAAATCCATGGGACTCTATCAAATCCTTGCCTTCAGTTTGGGAACCTAAGAGCAGAAAGGTAAGGAAAGGGCACAGAGGGAGCCCCCGCTGCTCCCACTGCCCATCAACGCATCGTGCTAGTTGGAACCGATGCTAGTCAAAACCCAGTGAGTTTTTCATTAGTTAACAAATATTAACTAAGCAATTAATTTCTGCTTTATTGACGATGCCAAAGCCTTTGACTGTGTGGATTACAATAAACTGTGGGAAATTCTCCAAGAGATGGGAATACCAGACCACCTAACCTGCCTCTTGAGAAATCTGTATGCAGGTCAGGAAGCAACAGTTAGAACTGGACATGGAACAACAGACTGGTTCCAAATAGAAAAAGGAGTACGTCAAGGCTGTATATTGTCACCCGCTTATTTAACTTATATGCAGAGTACATCATGAGAAACGCTGGGCTGGAAGAAGCACAAGCTGGAATCAAGATTGCCGGGAGAAATATCAATAACCTCAGATATGCAGATGACATCACCCTTATGGCAGAAACTGAAGAGAAACTCAAAAGCCTCTTGATGAAAGTGAAAGAGGAGAGTGAAAAAGTTGACTGAAAGCTCAACATTCAGAAAACTTATGATCATGGCATCTGGTCCCATCACTTCATGGGAAATAGATGGGGAAACAGTGTCAGACTGTATTTGGGGGCTCCAAAATCACTGCAGACGGTGATTGCAGCCATGAAATTAAAAGACGTTTACTCCTCGGAAGCAAAGTTATGACCAACCTAGATAGCATGTTCAAAAGCAGAGACATTATTTTGCCGACAAAGGTCCATCTAGTCAAGGCTATGGTTTTTCCAGTGGTCATGGATGGATGTGAGAGTTGGACTGTGAAGAAAGTTGAGCGTCGAAGAATTGATGCTTTTGAACTGTGGTGCTGGAGAAGACTCTTGAGAGTCCCTTGGACTGCAAGGAGATCCAACCAGTCCATCCTAAAGGAGATCAGTCCTGGGTGTTTATTGGAAGGAATGATGCTGAAGCTGAAACTCCAGTACTCTGGCCACCATGTGAAGAGCTGACTCACTGGAAAAGACTCTGATGCTGGGAGGTATTGGCAGCAGGAGGAGAAGGGGACGACTGAGGATGAGATGGCTGGATGGCATCACGGACTCGATGGACATGAGTTTGGGTGAACCTCGGGAGTTGGTGATGGACAGGGAGGCCTGGCGTGCTGCGATTCATGGGGTCGCAAAGAGTCGGACATGACTGAGTGACTGAACTAAACACCTACTATGAGGCTAGACACAGTTTGAGGAGTGAAGGATTTGCAGTGACCTAGGGAGACAAAGAATGCTGCCTGGGGAGCGAGTAGGGGATCAGGTATGAGAGGGAGGGATGGAACATGAAATGCCCTGAGGGAGGGAAGCCTCCAGATGCCCAAGCAACAGAGAGAAGGGCCCTGTGTCTACAGTACAGGAGGACGTGGTGAGGAGATGGACTGGGTGAGGATTCAGAAGCAGCTCCCATGGAGTCCTGAATCTCAGGGTGAGGGGTGGAGTTTTACTCCCTGTGCAATGCCTCTGAGGGGCTGTAAACAAGGCGGCAATGTGATCCTTCAGGTTGTGTTGTGTATCATTACATTTTCAGCAGACAGGAATCTGAGCTCTCATCTCTGCCAGACTGTTAATCTTGCAGCTCCAAGAAGTCCAAAGTGTGTTTACTTAGTGACAGAGATGGGATGCTTGTGTCCCGCCCTCTCCCCCTCCAAACCTTACCCTCACTGTGGGGCCTGTGGGAGGTGATTAGGTCATGAGGGTGGAGCCATGAATAGGATCGGTGTCCTCACAGAAGAGACCCCAGGGGGCTCCCTTCCCTCTTCTACCACGTATGGGCACAGTGAGAATGTGACTGTCTGTGGACCAGGAGGCAGGCCTTCATCAGAGATCACATCTGATGATGCCTTAATCTGGGATTTCCCAGCCTCCAGAAATGTGAGAAGTACACATTTGTTTTTTATAAACCACACCATCTGAATGGACCAAGCCACTTAGAGCAGGCCTGAATCACAGCCCAGTGAGGGAAGCCCCACTACCCTCGTACCCATGACAGCTGGTGAATTCTCATAAAAATCCGCCAGTCTCGGTGAGATGAAGCAACCGTGAGGCTCCTTGATTCCCACCTGCTGGTCCAGGGCTGACTGGGATGCTCTGCCTTACTGTACTTGGCGTCTCTTTCTGCCTTCCTTCCTAGATTGTTCACAGACTGGCTGTAGAAGGGTATTGCATCTTTCTTCTCTTCCTGGTGGTCTGGAGAAATCTGCTGCCCATCCAAGCACTCCCTCATCTCAGAGATCAGACAGATGCTGGTGGCTCCCAGATCCCCTTCCTGGGCACTGGCATAGACTCTCATGTCATGCAGGGCAATCTGTGTGGGAATCACTGAGCTTTCTAGAAAGGATGTCCTGACCAGCAAGAGGCTTGCGTCTGGTTGGAGAAACAAGACTTCAGTGTCTTAGAAACTGGATTGAGCGAGTTGTAAAGTGTTGTGGCTAGAAAGAACCTGAGCATCTTCTGGTCGCTCAAGATAAAGGCTGCAGTTACCAGGTCATACTTAATTAATTACTGAGTACATCATCCCAGCAATGCGTGGCTAGGAATCTATGCCCAGCCTAATGGTGAGTTTCCTTGAAACCTCAGTAGTAGTGGAACCTATTGTTGAGAAGCTTTTGAGAAAAATAGGGCTGAGGCCTGAGATCATAAACGAAGTCATGAGGCACTATACATCTATTTATTTTTTAACCTTTAATACAATAAAACAAAGGCAGCATACTAAATAAAGACAAAAGCATTGGCCTCTTACATGTCATACATTTGTAATAGCAGCAAGTTTATAATTAATTTCCATTTACCATTCCTTCCTCCCTTAAAATCTGTAGGTATCTCTTCCTCACAGTTTCAGCAAGATGCTTATAAATTCACTTGGCATGCATTCAGAGAACATGTTTAAATAATAGTTTTGAAGTATTTTCCTATCTGGTAACTCTTCATGCCCTGGGCTTCCCACCTGTGTTGGACAGAGTTCTTACCAGGAGACAACAAAATCTGTCCTAGTTAGTTTCATCAGAAAGGGGATTTTAAAATCATATTTGTTTGCTTACAGGACCTCCTGGGAAACTGGGGAATGATCTTGGCTGCTACACAGTCAGGAAAATTGCCCAAGCTCACACAGGACTATTCTAATAAAATACCACGGCCGTTGCCACCCCCTGCTGACACCTATGGCACCAGGCTCTCAAAACCCCATTTTAGCCATTGAGAAGAGTCAGTTGTTTCTGCAGACTTCTGGAAGATACCATGTGCTGTTGTGGGGCCAGGAAGTCTTGTTGTTCACTTCATTTTCCCAGTTGGTGTGTCAGCCTGGCGGACGCGTGGTGGTATGTGGATCTCTCTCTGAAAACATAGTGTCCAGCCCAGAACAGGAAGCTTGTGGGGGTAGGGGGGCAACTAACAGGATCAGCCAGCCCCCCACGGTAGCAATAGTTTTCAGTGCTTCAGGCAGAAAGCAGATATTAACTAGAACACCATGCCATCATTCAGCTCTGACTTTACAAAGTAAATGCTTGTTTGAGTCTCTAACATGACAACGATCTTGAGTCAGGAATTGTAGAGAGAGAAAGCTTCTTCTAAGCTCTTGAAGCTACGACGAACATGTTAGCAGCCAGGCCTGGCCAACAGGGACATCAGGGTTACAGTAACATATTGGGTGGAGAAATTCAGGATATAGTATAGTCATAGACCCTGCTCGTGCGGAAGCGAAGCAAAAAGCTTACCCCTTCTGCTCTGCTGCTGCTGCTGCTAAGCAGCTTCAGTCGTGTCCGACTCTGTGCGACCCCATAGACTGCAGCCCACCAGGCTCCCCCGTTCCTGGGATTCTCCAGGCCCTTCTACTCTAGTGAGCTATAAACAGAGAAGAGAGAAAGAGCCAGGAACCATTGGCCAAAAGTAGAATCTTCATCTTCCCCTTCTTGGGGATACAATTTGGTGGGGTTGGGGTGCTTAGAAAGATTTCTATACCCCCCTCCCAATATCACTTCCTGCATGTTATCCTGAAAGGCTATGGGCCTTAGGAGAAGAGAGGTAACATTTCATCACCATGGTTGACCTGCAGTGGGAGCAACCGTGTACCAGGGCAGAAGAGGAGGCTGGTACATGAGCCTCAGGGAGGGTGCCTGGGCAGCCTCCCAAGCTCTTCCATCTGCCGGCTCTGTGCCGCCTCAGCTCTCAGTTCTCTGCTATATCCTCTCTGTCTGTCCGGTCAAAACAAGGAAGTAAAAAGAGGAAGGAGAGCCATGGAGGATGGCACAGGAAGCTCCAGGCGTTTGGCCGGCAAGCAGCGAGCACCACCTCCACCGCATCTTTGACCAGAACCAAATCACATGACATCCCTAATCGCAGGGGAGTCTGGATGATGTAGTCTGGCCGTGCACCTGGAAGGAAAAGGAACGCCTACCAATGTTCCTGTTCCATACCAAGGCGGCAGATGGGCTGTGTGCCGTGGTGAGAGGGCACAGGGGCAGCGTGGGCTGGAGGAGTTCCAAGAGAGGTCGTGAGCAGGCACTCGCTGTCCAAGTGCAAAGGGTGGGATCCCGGGCTCTGCCCTGGGTGCCACAGGATGCCCTGGGGCCAAGTACAGCGAGAGGCTAGCTGATGGGGCGCAGCCCCAGGTAGAAGGCTGATCAGTCAGGCTGAGGCGGGAGGAGAAATAGCCCGTGTCTGCGGCCCCCTCCCCGCTGTTGCCATGAGGCCGCATATACCCAGCGCATGCCCAGGTTCCATCTCGGTAGGAAGGAATGGTCTGCTGTCTTTCACTTTCCTCTCCCATTCTCTTTTGGATCCACTTCTTTAGGATTGGGACAAAGAAGAAGGTTAAGGGAAAAGGTTTCTGAAGTGGCTGCATCATTTTACATTTCCACTAGCAGGGTATGAGGATTCCATTTTCTCTACAATTTCCTTGACAATGATTGTTGCTATCTGAGGTTTTGTTTCTAGCTGTGCTGATGAATATGAAGTAGTGTCTCACTGTGGTTTTGATGTGCATTTCCAGGATGACTGACCATGATATTTTCTTGTTTGTTATTGATGAAACCTGGGTTGGGGGGTTTGACTGCAGCCAAATTCTACTCAGCTCTGCTAGAAAAGTGAAGAATACAGGTAGTGGCTGGGGTTGAAGATCAGGTTCAAGTGTCAGAGACAACTCTTCCTTTCGTTGTCTTTCCTGTGACCTTGATTCATTTAGAAGCTTGACTCACTTGGCTAGGTAGAGCCGGAATTGCCCAGATTTTCAGTGGCCAGCCAACCAGCTCTCCTCTGGTTCTCTCTTTCACTTGTTCTAGGCTTCTTCCCCACCTGCACCCCAACTAGGCCTCCCCAGGCCTCCTTCAATACCTCAGGATAGCCAGAGGCTGTTGGTTGATGTCAGAATGGCTGAGAAGAATTCTGGGATCTGATTCCACACAGTTAGGCTATGAAGGTCATTCCCAGAGGGGCTGAGTATGCCTGTAAACAGATTCTATGTGATAATGTATGTTTTAGAAAATTATATGTGATAATTATGTTGCAGGGGAAGGCAATGGCACCCCACCCCAGTACTCTTGCCTGGAAAATCCCATGGATGGAGGAGCCTGGTGGGCTGCAGTCCATGGGGTCACTAAGAGTCGGATACGACTGAGCGACTTCACTTTGATTTTTTGCTTTCATGCATTGGAAAACGAAATGGCAACCCACTCCGTATTCTTGCCTGGAGAATCCCAGGGATGGGGGAGCCCCGTGGGCTGCCGTCTCTGGGGTCGCACAGAGTCGGACACGACTGAAGCAACTTAGCAGCAGCAGCAGCAGCACCAGCAATGTATGCTGTAGAAAATTATATGTGTAATGTATGTTGCAGAGAGTCTAAGTGTTCTCTTCTTATGCAAGCCCCTCACTGCCTTCTAAGGAGCACTGGTGTGCTAACTGGAAGTTTTCTGTTTGCTGAAAGCAGTTATCATGCTCTGTGTAATGGCTTCCATAGGCCTGAATACAGTATTGATTTGGGTGTGTAAGTTTAAAGGCAGAAACCAGGAAATTGTCAATTGTCTTCCTTAATAAGAAAGGAGTGGCAGATTGAGTGGTCTTGGGGAAAATCTAGGAACAGGAGGTAGTAATAGAGGAGATTTAGAGCAGAGGTTGGCACACGTTTTCTTAAAGGCCAGGCAGTAAATATTTTAGGCTTTGAGGTCCTGGCTACTCAGCTGTGTCGTTGTAGCGCAATAGCAAGTCCTAGATGGAACCTAAAAGGCTAGGCTGTTTCAGTAAAGCGGGTGTCTGTAGTTTGCTAACTCTTGGAAAGGTTGCAGGGACAGGAGGGAAGATGGGTGGGGAAGGGAGGGGGGAGAGACGGAGAGTTCATGACTAGCAGCTGAAATGGAACGCTTGGCAAAAGAGACATAACTGGCAGGAACTTTCCAGCTGGGGCTCCGCACACCCCACCTTTGTAGCGGACAGGTTCTCTATAGTGAATGCAGAAAAGTGCTGAGTGTTGCCTTGTGGCTGGTAAGGGAGGGGTGGACACAGAAGCTGTATCCAGAGAACCCAACAGAAGGGCCCCTAGCAGAAAGTAGGTCTCGGCTCAGCCCTTGATGCCCAGGAAACTCTTACTATAATATTCAGGTGATCCTGACCAGAACCAACACCGTGATGCAAATGGCAAGGTCTGACTGTGTCTCCAGAAGACCCTGTTGTTGGCGGAGAGCTTGTTTGGTTTACAAGCCTGCTTACCTGTCTGTCGCAAAACCCCATCAGGGACACCTTTCCACACGAAAACTCTGCTTTCCCCATCAATGCTAACTTTAGCACACTTGGTACATGATTGCTCAGAAAGTATTGGAGAGAGGAGAAATGGGGAAGAAGAGGCAATACGGAGGTGGATGGCCTCTAGCACGGGAGACCTACGTGCCTTTAGAAGGAGGGCCGCCCAGTGAATTTCAGTGTGACGTAACCGTATCTCACCTACTTGGTGAGCGTGGACTGCTAATAGGGACAGTGTGGGTCAGACCCTGGCAGGTTAATTTATTTGGAAATCTGTCCTTGGAGAAATAGATCTACAGTTCTTTTCCCCCTGTAAAAATAGAAGTTATGTCCCCTTTTTTCTATGAATTAGCTTTATTTGGCTGCATAATGTCCTCCTTCTCAGTCATGAGACTGCTGACTTGGTTGTTAAGAAAACAGTACAAAAACCACATCAGCCATTTTTAAAGCTGATTGTTTTGGTCATGAAGACAGAGCCAGAATCTTTGTTTTCTTTTGTAGTCTTTGGCAAATTATCTCCAGAGACAATTTTTCCACATTAATTCATATTTTTTTAAAATATAAATATTCTGTTTTCTAGACACTTGATTGCCTCACCAGAATGCGGCACTTTCTTAGAATGTGAGGCAGCAGGTGCATCGATGGGCTGGTTACTGCCGTCTACGGGTCGCGCAAAGTCGGACACGACTGTCGGACACGACTGAAGCGACTTGGCAGCAGCAGCAAGACATTGTTACACACTCTCCTTCATTTAAAGTGAGCTTTCCAGGAAGAACATGTGAGGCAAGCATGGTATAAAGGGTAATATCTTTATTACGCAAAGAGCTCATGCGAATGTTGAAGAACACTAAGACCCCAACAAAGGCATGGAGACAGAACAACGCACGAAAGAGGGATCAGAAAGATGCAATCAACACAACCCCAGCACCAGCTACGAAATTAATGCCAGCTCCCTATGGTTAGTCTCATATGGTGTAAATTGGTACTCCTTTTTGGAGAGCACTCTGGCAAAATGCTTCACGATTCAGGTTTATGATTCAGAAATCTCATTTCTGGACATCTTCCCCAAGGAAAGATCCAAAATAGGAAAAAAATCCTTATATTTTTGAGTTCACTGCATGAGCAAGCTATCAATACAAGTTCAACATTAGTGAAATGTGTTAGTATATTATCTGACAAACTAATAGGCAGCCATCCAAGAGCCAGTTATGAAGACTTAGATAACATGAAAAGTAAAATGGGCAGAACTTCAGTGTTCTGTACAACAAGAAATACACCCCATTCCAAAGTCCAGAAGAAACATACAAAAGTAATGTTTCTTTCCAGTCTTCAGAATGACATGGCATTAAGAATAACTTTTTTTAAAAAAGAGCTTTTCATTATAAAAAATTTCTAACATACACGGAAAGAAGGGAAAAAATGCCAATAAACCCATCACCTAGATTTCAAATTTAGTAAACTTTTGCAATATTTGCTTCATGTAAGTTAAAAAATCTTCAATAAACAATAATTTTTTAAATGCATAATCCACATGTTGTCACAACAGGCAACATAATTTCTTTTGTGTGTGTCTTTTAAAAAAAATTGACATAAAAATTGGAGGAGCAATAGAATTTCTGTATACTCTTATTTGGAAAGAGTCCCTGGAGAAGGAAATGGCAACCCACTCCAGTATTCTTGCCTGGAAAATCCCATGAACAGAGGAGCCTGGTGGGCTACAGTCCATAGGGCTGCAAAGAGTCGGACATGACTGAGTGACTGAAATTGACATTGATGTCTCTAATTTCAATATAACACCCCACATTTTACTTATCCTTTTCACTTCAATATTTATAACTCCTGTCTATTTATTTATGTTTTCTGTTTTATTTATTTAATTTTTAATGTATAAATTTATTTATTTTAATTGGAGGCTAATTACTTTACAATATTGTATTGGTTTTGCCATACATCAACATGAATCCGCCCCAGGTATACATGTGTTTCCCATCCTGAACCACCCTCCATCCTCCTGTCTATTTAATAATAGATTTAGCTCTCATTATCCACAATGTATTTATTTGTTCAATGAAATAATTTGAAATTTCAATATTTTCTGTCCTCTATTTAAGTGGAGAGTATGAGTTTTGTGTAGTTTTATCTTCCTTCTTTTCCTCCTTCCTTCTGGAGGTTATGTGGAAGGATTTGGATTTAGTCATTACCATCATCTTCAGTTCAGATCAGTCGTTCAGTCGTGTCCGACTCTTTGCCACCCCAAGGACTGCAGCATGTCAGGCCTCCCTGTCCATCACCAACTCCTGGAGTTCACCCAAACCCATGTCCATTGAGTTGGAGATGCCATCCAGCCATCTCATCCTCTGTCGTCCCCTTCTCCTCCTGCC
>SJYC01008680.1:0-64174 GCA_006408675.1 Madoqua kirkii
CAGAGACATTACTTTGCCGACTAAGGTCCATCTAGTCAAGGCTATGGTTTTTCCTGTGGTCATGTATGGATGTGAGAGTTGGACTGTGAAGAAGGCTGAGCGCCCAAGAATTGATGCTTTTGAACTGTGGTGTGGGAGAAGACTCTTGAGAGTCCCTTGGACTGCAAGGAGATCCAGCCAGTCCATTCTGAGGGAGATCAGCCCTGGGATTTCTTTGGAAGGAATGATGCTAAAGCTGAAACTCCAGTACTTTGGTCACCTCATGCAAAGAGCTGACTCATTGGAAAAGTCTCTGATGCTAGGAGGGATTGGGGGCAGGAGGAGAAGGGGACGACCGAGGATGAGATGGCTGGATGGCATCACGGACTCAATGGACGTGAGTCTGAGTGAACTCCAAGAGATGGTGATGGACAGGGAGGCCTGGCATGCTGCGATTCATGGGGTCCCAAAGAGTCGGACACAACTGAGCGACTGAACTGAACTCTCTGAGAATCTGCCTTCTTGCATCTCAGCCATTTTCAATTGTTTTGTTTTGCTTTTCTTAGATAAACAGTTGTTTGTTTGTTTGTTTTTTAAAATTTTTGCCAAGCTGGGTCTTTGTTGCAGCACAAGGGCTCTTTTTTTGTGGCATGTGGGCTTAGTTGTCCTGTGACATGTGGGATCTTAGTTCCTGAACCAGAAATCAAACCTGCGCTCCCTGCAGTGGAAGCAAGGAATCTTAACTACTGGACTGTCAGAGAAGTCCCAGAACATTCTCTTAAAGAGAAAATGAGAGAGATATCAATTTATGCACTTTTATCTTTCTTATACACTTTTTAAAAACTGTATCAATTGTGTGGAACTGGAAGTGTTGCAGGAACTTCTAACAGCTGTCTTGGACCTTGAGACAATGAGCTAATGAAGGTGAACAGAAAGGTAGAAAGAACCCAGGTCTTGGGTGGCAGTGGAGCTATCATTGGAGCTATCATAAGTCAAGATGACCACTTGTTAAATGAAACATCAAAATTCTCTACTGCGGTCCCAAGTCTTCGTCTCTGCTTGTTAGTGGTTTAGTGGGACTTCCCTGGTGGTCAAGTGACTGGGAATCCACCTGCCAATGCAGGGGACACTGGTTCAGTCACCCGTCCAGGAAATTCCACATACCTCGGGACTACTGAGGCTTCGAGCCACAACTACAAAGTCCTATGCTCTGCAATGAGAGAAGCCCATGCACCTCAACTAGAGAATAGTCCCCACTCGCGGCAACTAGAAAAAGCCGCATACAGCAAGGAAGACCCAGCGCAGCCTAAATAAATTCGTAAAAAGGAGACTCCCATAAGTACCCTCCGACACTTGTATTTGTATGTCATTGGCCAGAATTTGGACACACGGTACATTTACCTCCAAGAGAGGATGGAAAATGTCTTTTAGATAGGTGACTTGCTGCCTTGAATAAAGTCAGGGTTCTGCAACTACAAAGGAAGAGAAAAATGTTGCCCTAAGCAGTACGTTTGTACCTTTTGGGTACATGTTGATGACATGCATCTCTCTTAAAGGACCCAGAGAGAGTAGTCCTGGAACTTTCGACATGGACATGTAGATAAAAAATAAGCCACAAGAGTGCTGACCTTCCAAAGACCTTCCCTGGGGCCTCATACAATAAAGAGGGCATAGAGTAAATCAAGTCTGTGTACAGAGAAAGGTTGTAGACTACCTCTAAGGCAATTCTGCCTCCGCTCAGACTGGGTGATTAGGAATTTAGAGTGGTCTTTCATGGCCCATGTTTGACCAGAGCACAGGTGTCCCAAGCAGAGGCTTTATTGGTTCATGCAACCAAACTATGAGAGGGGTAGAGGCAGCTGGCTTCAGAGGCAACTGGAATCAGGTACTCGCGTCACTTTCTCTTTGCATTGTCTGCATCTTTGCTTCCCAGTGAAGAATGGCTTCTGTTCAAGTGGAAATTTGTCTGTCATATCAACCTCCCTTTCTCTGGCTGGAAGTTAAAAACAAAAACAAAAACTGCTAGGGGAAGGCTCTAGTGTACATCACATGCCTTATCTAGTCATCAGGGGTTAAGTCTGATAAAGGAAGTCCACTTGTGGATGGACAAAACAATGCTCATTAAAGCCAATATTATGTGTTAGCTTTGTAGAAATCTTAAATGAGAGGGTAAAAATGATACAGGTAGAAAAATTCTTTTCCCTTTGTTGTGAGTTTGTCCCCCAGTTTGATGTTTGCCTTTAAGTTTTAGTCATTCGGTACATACTGCAAAGCACTCATCTTGCACTAGACTCCAGTGTCCTTAGGTAGCCTTTCTTCAGTCCTGTTAACAGTTGATTAGGTTACAGCTTTCACTAAATCCATTTCGGTCCTAAGGATATACTTCAGACTCTTGATAGGATTTAGATATTTCCCAAGTCTTCTCAGTAACATCTATTCTAGCCACTCCTACTGAGGCTCTTACCCAGTTGGCTACTGTCAACTAATGAAGCCTCCTTGCTTGTAAATTACAGAAGCCTGTTCAGATCAACTTAGGCAGAAAGGAAGACAGAATTCATGCCTTTAAGAAACTGGGCTTAGGAGGGATTGAAATTTGAAAATAGGGGGCTCTGAGATGCCAAGGCAGGCATTTTTCTCTGTGTTCCTTCCTTTCTTTCTCTCTTTTTTGGGCTACACTGATGACTCCTGCCTTTTTTCTGCTTTCTCTGCATATGATCTTTCTCTGTATCCAAGGGGAAGATAACTATTCCAAAATGTATATATACTCCTGGATCAAGTACACAGACTCCCAAGTACTTGCCTCATGCATAGGTTCTTGAGTAACTGTCACACTTGAGTCAGGAATCTTCTATTCCAGTCAGCTGTGGTCAGGGGAGCAGAGTCTCAAGTGATAAACATGACCCTGGTCCTAGCTCTATGTGGAGGCTGGGAGTGTGGGTAAGTCCTCAGAGAATGCAAGCTTGGGCTTACATTGTTAGAATCTACCTAAGAACTTCCTGTTACAGATCTCCAAGTGTGAAGAGAATAGTCCTAAATACCAAGGACCACTCTGTGCATTTCTTGCCTAATTTCATCGCAACAGCAGTATTTGATGACCAACTGATATCTGACCTTGAGCCTCTAGTTGGTTAATCAGCATAAGCATTTGTTTAGGTCTCACAGAGATTGAAGTGAAGTCTCGCTCAGTCACGTCCGACTCTTTGCGACCCTATGGACTGTAGCCCACCAGGCTCCTCCATCCATAGGATTCTCCAGGCAAGAATACTGGAGTGGGTTGCCATTTCCTTCTCCGGAGATCTTCCCAACCCAGGGATCGAATCCAGCTCTCCCACATTGCAAGCAGATGCTTTAACCTCTGAGCCACCAGGGAAGCCTCTAGAACTCCAGTTCCCAGAGATGAGAGCAACAATAGAAAACAGCTTGGTCATAAGACCATCAAGATCTTTAACCCCATGGTGTGCTGTCCTTCTTCCCTGGCAATCCAGTGGTTAAAACTCCACATTCACAATGCAGGGTGTGTAGGTTCCATCCTTGGTTGGGGAACTGAGATCTGCCTTGCCACAGGGCACAGCCAAAAAATAAAAAGTGCTGTCCTTAAACTGACTTCTTAGTGTATTAACTAATGTCATTTGATTTATGGATTTGTTACATAATAATAAGAGACATGGGTAAAAGAATGCTAGATTCTTAACTCTCTTGACAATTTACTCTTCGATGATCCTCTCCATTTCTATGGTTTTTAAGTGTCATCTCCGTAGAAAAGACTCATGAATCTAAACTATAGCCCTCACCTCTAAAACTCAGCTCTAGGTATAATTTCCTCTTGCAGCTATAAATATTCGAAATTAATTATGACCAAAACAAAACTATATTTCTCCACAAATTTTCTCTTACCTCATTACCAAACCAAGCACTCGATGGCACTGACTTTTTCTTAGTCTTCCAACTGAGATCATACACCGAGTTACAGGACTTAATGAAGCTGACGTTCTTGATGTCTCATCACAGAAAAAATATAATAAACCTAGGCAACATATTAAAAAGCAGAGACCTTTGTTACTTTGCCAACAAAGGTCCATATAGTCAAAGCTATGCTTTTTCCAGTAGTTATGTATGGATGATAGAGTTGGGCCATAAAGAAAGCTGAGTACTGAAGAACTGATGCTTTCAAACTGTGGTGTTGGAGAAGACTCTTGAGAGGCCCTTGGACTGCAAGGAGATCCAACCAGTCCTCCTAAAGGAAATCAATCCTGAATATTCATTGGAAGGACTGATGCTGAAACTGAAGCTTCAATATTTTGGCCACCTGATGCGAAGAGCTGACTCATTAGAAAAGACCCTGATACTGGGAAAGATTTAAAGCAGGAAGAGAAGGGGACAACAGAGGATGAAATGGTTCGATAGCATCTCTGACTCAATGGATATGAATCTGAGCAAACTCTGGGAAATGGTGATAGACAAGAAAGCCTGGTGTGCTGCAGTCCACTGGACTGGGTTGCCATTTCCTTCTCCAGTGCATGAAAGTGAAAAGTGAAAGTGGAGTCGCTCAGTCGTGTCCTACTCTTAGCGACTCCATGGACTGCAGCCCACCAGGCTCCTCCGTCCACAGGATTTTCCAGGCAAGAGTACTAGAGTGGGGTGCCATTGCCTTCTCCAGCTGCAGTCCATGGGGTCACAAAGAGTCAGACGCTGAGCGACTGATAATTACATTGCAGAAAGAATTCAGTGAGAGACAAAGTGATAGGTATAAAGTGGATTTATTTAGAGAGAAACACACTCTACACACAGAGTAGAGTGCGTCATCTCAGAAGACAGAGTAGCTTTGAAATGTGGTGTGGTTAGCTTTTATCGGCTGGGTAATTTCAAAGGCTAATGAGTGGGAAGATCTTCTGAAGAAGGAAATGCAACCCACTCCAGTACTCTTGCCTGGAAAATCCCATGGACGGAGGAGCGTGGTAGGCTATAGTCCATGGGGTCACAAAGAGTCGGACACGAGTGACTGACTTCACTTCAATGAGTGGGAAGTTCATGCCAGCTGTTTTGGGGAAGGTGTGGAGATTTCCAGGAATTGGGCCACCATACACTTTTTGGTCTTTGATGGTCAGCCTTGGAACTGTCATGGCGCCTGTGGGTGTGTCAGTTAATTTGCTGACGTGTTATAAAGAACACATACTGAGGCTCAAGATCTAGTGGACGTTGACCTTGTTGGACTAATTGGTTCTAATCAGTTTATGTCATGTCCCTGGGCTGTGTCGTTCCCTTCAAGTTTGTACTTTGTCCCCTTCCCTCCTATTTCAACATTATACCGCAGGCCGGATCTTAGTTCCCTGACCAGGAATCAAACCTATGCCCTCTGCAGTGGAAGTACAGATTCTTAATCACTGTTTTGCGCTGCCAGGGAAGTCTCTCAGCGGCATTTCTTTTATAATAACTACTGCCAAGCTGGAAACCTTCCTGTATCTTCTCCATCTGGCTCCTTTATCCAACCTCAGAACTGCGCCTTTAGTTACACACTCTTATATCTTGTCTGGACAGTTGCCATGGCCTTTTCATTAACTTTCATACTTTCCCTCTCTGTGCTCCAGTGCATCTCATTAAAATCATGAGCATTGTTGCCCCCTTCCTAAAAACATGATCACTCACAGAGTAAAATCCAAAGTTTCTTAACAATCAAGGCTCTTAAGATTTTCCCTCTGTATGCGCCCTTAGTTGCTCAGTCATGTCCAACTCTTTGCAAACCCTTGAAACTGTTTACCTCAGATTGGGGTTTGAACCCACACAGCTGGCACTTGAACCCAGTCAAAACCCACAGGACCTGGTTTCTGGACCCAATAGAGCTCAGGTTCTTGATGTCTCATCACAGAAAGAATTCAGTGAGAGACAAAGTGATAGGTAAGAAATGAATTTCTTTAGATTCAGAGAGAAGCACACTCCACGGGTAGAGTGCGGGCCATCACAGAGGATAGTATGGCTGCTGTGAAATGTGGCATGGTTAGTTTTTATGAGCTGGGTAATTTCATATTATAACAAGTAGAATTATTCCAATTCTTTTGGGAAAAGGGTGGAGAGCTGTAGAAATTGGGCCGCCTCCAGGAATTGGGCCACAGCCCACGCCCACTCCTTGGTCTTTTGGCAGTGCCTTGGACTGTCATGACAAAAGGAAAGATAGACCCATTTGAATGCAGAGTTCCAAAGAATAGCAAGGAGAGATTAAGAAAGCCTCCTTCAGTAGTCAGTGCAAAGAAATAGAGGAAAACAACAGAATGGGAAAGACTAGAGATCTCTTCAAGAAAATTAGAGATACAAAAGGAACATTTCATGCAAAGATGGGCTTAACAAGGGGCAGAAATGGTATGGATGTAACAGAAGCAGAAGATATTAAGAAGAGGTGGCAAGAATACACAGAAGAACTGTACAAAAAAGATCTTCATGACCCAGATAATCAGGAAGGTGTGATAACTCACCTAGAGCCAGACATCCTGGAATGTGAAGTCAAGTGGGCCTTAGGAAACATCACTACGAACAAAGCTAGTGGAGGTGATGGAATTCCAGCTGAACTATTCCAAATCCTGAAAGATGATGCTGTGAGAGTGCTGCACTCAATATGCCAACAAATTTGGACAACTCAGCAGTGGCCACAGGACTGGAAAAGGTCAGTTTTCATTCCAATTTCAAAGAAAGGCAATGTCAAAGAATGCTCAAACTACTGCACAATTGCACTCATTTCACACGCTAGTAAAATAATGCTCAAAATTCTCCAAGCTAGGCTTCAGCAATATGTGAACCGTGAAATTCCAAATATTCAAGCTGGTTTTGGAAAAGGCAAAGAAACCAGAGATCAAATTGCCGACATCTGCTGGATCGTGGAAGAAGGAAGAGAGTTCCAGAAAAACATCAATTTCTGCTTTATTGACTATGCCAAAGCCTTTGACTGTGTGGGTCACAATAAACTGTGGAAAATTCTGAAAGAGATGGGACTACCAGACCACCTAACCTGCCTCTTGAGAAATCTGTATGCAGGCTAGGAAGCAACGGTTAGAACTGGACATGGAACAACAGACTGATTCCAAGTAGGAAAAGGAATATGTCAAGGCTGTATATTGTCACCTTGCTTATTTAACCTATATGCAGAGTACATATTGAGAAACACTGGGGTGGATGAAGCACAAGCTGTAATCAAGATTGCCGGGAGAAATATCAATAACCTCAGATATGCAGATGATACCACCCTTATGGCAGAAAGTGAAGAAGAACTAAAGAGCCTCTCGATGAAAGTGAAAGAGGAGAGTGAAAAAGTTGGCTTAAAGCTCAATATTCAGAAAAATAAGATCATGGCATCTGGTCCCACCACTTCATGGGAAATAGATGGGAAACAGTGGAAACAGTGTCAGACTTTATTTTGGGGGGCTCCAAAATCACTGCAGATGGTGACTGCAGCCATGAAATTAAAAGATGCTTACTCCTTGGAAGAAAAGCTATGACCAACCTACTTTGGCAACAAAGATCTGTCTAGTCAAAGCTATGGTTTTTCCAGTAGTCATGTATAGATATGAGAGTTGGACTATCATGAAAGCTGAGTGCCGAAGAATTGATGCTTTTGAACTGTGGTGTTGGAGAAGACTCTTGAGAGTCCCTTGGACAGCAAGGAGATCCAACCAGTCCATCCTAAAGGAGATCAATCCTGAATATTCATTGGAAGGACTGATGCTGAACCTGAAACTTCAATACTTTGGCCACCTGATGCGAAGAGCTGGCTCATTTGAAAAGATCTTGATGCTGGGAAAGATTGAAGGTGGGAGCAGAAGGGGAGGACAGAGGATGAGATGGTTGGATGGCATCACCAACTCAATCAGCATGAGTTTGAGTAGACTCCGGGAGTTTGTGATGGACAGGGAGGCCTGGTGTGCTGTAGTCCATGGGGCTGCAAAGAGTCGAACTCGACTGAGTGACTGAACTGAACTGACTGGAACTGTCATGGCACTTCTGGGTATGTCGTATAGCTTGCTGATTGAGGATCAAGGTTTAGTGGAAGTCGACTTTTATGCCATCTTGGACCCATTTGATTTCAATGGGTTTATGTAATATCCTTGGGCTATAAAATTGTGCCCTTCTCCTTTCCCTCCTATTATACCATGGACTGTAGCCTACCAGTCTCCTCTATCCATGGGATTTTTCCAGGCAAGAATAGTGGAGTGGGTTGCCATTTCTTTCTCCAGGGGATCTTCTCAACCTAGGGATCAAACCCATGTCTCCTGCATTGGCAGGCGGGTTCTTTACCACTGAGCCACCTGGAAAGCTTCTGCTTCTCCAGCTTCATCTACTATATGCGCCAGGCATCATATCTCACCTACTCCTTATACCCTATTAATATCAATTTCTCATCCTTCCCAAAACAAGCATTTTCCAACCTAGATACCGGAATATATTGGGTTGGCCAAAAATACTGTTTGGGTTTTTCGCAATGATAATGCTGCTGCTGCTGCTGCTGCTGCTACTAAGTTGCTTCAGTCATGTCTGACTCTGTGCGACCCCATAGAAGGCAGCCAACCAGGCTCCTCCGTCCATGGGATTTTCCAGGCAAGAGTACTAGAGTGGGGTGCCATCGCCTTTTCTGTCGCACGATTATGGAACAACTCAAATTAACTTTTTGACCAACCCAATGTATTCCAGAGTAATGAACAGGCATGTAATGTGCCATCATGGAGCTATGCACTAGTGCTGAGGGACCCAGAGGAGGAGCAACCATCAGCCTACGGGATTGGGCAAGAAGTACTTGTAAGGCCAGAGTAGGAATTGCCGGGTGGAGTCAAAGGGGAGATGATCAGCATCAGATACTAAGGTGCAAGCAACATAAGGCAGCTTTCATAGTTCAGATGCTATAGCATCTTAATAGAGTAACACAGTGTTTGTAGTGGGGGATGGAGGCAAGTGAATGGTGATTGTTCTAGCCCAGCTAAACTTTATATAAGGCAGTGGCGCATATTAGGGGAGGCTTGAAGAGATTTGCAGAACAAAGGGATCCCTCTGGAGAGGCACAAGGAACCTAAGAAAATGCAAGAGTTTGTCCTTAATTCCAAAAAGAAATGCTCTGAGTGAGATGAGAACTAGGGCTTTGAAGGACAAGTTTCTGGGATGGAGAGGAGAGAGAGGTTTCCCAGACAGAATCAATGAGTTGGAGTTAATAAAAAATGGAGGGGCAGAGGGAACACTTGTGCCTGGGGAGGAATGTCTAGGAGAAATCCAGCTTCCAACAGGTAAGATAAGAGTGTAATAGAATTCCTCCCTCATTAGATAAAATGTGTTAAGCTTGTGGTTTTGTGCCTGGTGCTTGGCAGATTTTTCAGAGGGTTTGAAGTTGTTAAGAGCAGTGATGGATAAGTGGTTAAGGCATTGGACTCTAAAAGCAATGGGGTCTCCCCACACACATGATCCCTGAATCAGGAAGGTCCCCTGGAGGAGGGCCTGGCAACCCACTCCAGTATTCTTGCCTGGAGAATGCCTGGACAGAGCAGCCTGGTGGGCTACAGTCCATGGGGTCGCAAAGAGCTGGACACAACTGAAGCAATTTAGCACGCACACATGCACGCGAAGTTGATAAAGCGTTTTCCATAGCATGATCCTCAGAAGTATGGAATCCAAGGCAGAGAAACTGGCCGCCCAGAGGGTCCAGCTCCCCCCCGTCAGAGGTGGGCAGGGTTGAGATCCCAGAACCAGCTTTCAGTCTGAGGCTTCTATGCCTTTGGAAATACTTTCAAACTGGAAATTCTGGTTTTTTTAAATTCTTTTAAGCAGGAAGTCTTGAACTTGCATTCCCAGAGAGATTCCAAGATGTGAAAGTAGGCTCAGTATAATGCTAATCACAGTGATAATAGTAGTACTTAAAAGAAGCCATTTCCTCTAGGGTGTTTTGGAAATTCATTGTGTAGATAGCCTGGTTGGGGGAAGGGAGGGAGAGAAGGGCCTTAAAATTAACTTCAACTAATAGCAAAGACAATAGAGGCACCTGGTAATTGCTTTGGGCACTTCTATGTAAATGGTAATGGGAGGACACCTTGCTTGCCTCCGTTGTGATCTGCTGCATCAGAGGCTTCACTCAAACAAAGGCTATGGGGAGATTAGTGGAGGGTGTGGCCTGGCCCCACTCTGGGTCGAAGTCTTTGGCAGTCCAGGGCCCAGAGTGTTCTAAGCCCTCCTCTGTCTTCCTGACTAAGAGTGGGACACATCGGAACACTCATGCATGTAATCAACTCTAGGCATGGCTTCTACCAACAGTCCAACCTGGCAACCAGATTGTTGATCAGGTTTTTTTCCTAGTCAAATCAAAGACACTTGAAAATAATTGTAGTTTCTCACGTGTACTGCATGCTAGAAATTTTTTCCTGCTTTTATTCCTTTTGCATATTGCAAATCTTCCCCAGGCATCCATGTACATGGAATCTGTGGTACCTGATGGGTTCCCTGCTGTCAAAGGCTCACATTTGGATGGGAAACAAGTGAGGAGGCATCTGTGGAGCCAACTAGCAAAATAGTTAGGGGAAAAAAAAGGAAAGAAAAGAAAAAGGCTGGAGACAGAAATGGGATCTGGGAGGGACATATAGACAAATAAGTATACACTATGGCAGAATGGGACATGTGTCACATGGATCCCATAGCAAGATGCTATACACAAGTTGGAAAAAGGTGATATGGGAGCCAGTGGGGTCAGTCTGGGAGGCTTCACAATGTTGTGTTCTGTCCACTGAGAGGCTGCATTCTGGGCTTAAGTTTTGTCCACCAAATTAAACATAATTTTCAGCTTTTAGTTAGTGCATTTTTTTCAGTCGACAGTTTTATCAGCGATGGAGGACCGCCCCCTGCCCCCCCACACACTCTTCTTGGTGATGACTATAGTCAATAGAGGACTGTAAAAAAAAAAAAAAAACCAACCAGGCTCCTCCGTCCATGGGATTTTCCAGGCAAGAGTACTAGAGTGGGGTGCCATCGCCTTTTCTGTCGCACGATTATGGAACAACTCAAATTAACTTTTTGACCAACCCAATGTATTCCAGAGTAATGAACAGGCATGTAATGTGCCATCATGGAGCTATGCACTAGTGCTGAGGGACCCAGAGGAGGAGCAACCATCAGCCTACGGGATTGGGCAAGAAGTACTTGTAAGGCCAGAGTAGGAATTGCCGGGTGGAGTCAAAGGGGAGATGATCAGCATCAGATACTAAGGTGCAAGCAACATAAGGCAGCTTTCATAGTTCAGATCTATAGCATCTTAATAGAGTAACACAGTGTTTGTAGTGGGGGATGGAGGCAAGTGAATGGTGATTGTTCTAGCCCAGCTAAACTTTATATAAGGCAGTGGCGCATATTAGGGGAGGCTTGAAGAGATTTGCAGAACAAAGGGATCCCTCTGGAGAGGCACAAGGAACCTAAGAAAATGCAAGAGTTTGTCCTTAATTCCAAAAAGAAATGCTCTGAGTGAGATGAGAACTAGGGCTTTGAAGGACAAGTTTCTGGGATGGAGAGGAGAGAGAGGTTTCCCAGACAGAATCAATGGGTTGGAGTTAATAAAAAATGGAGGGGCAGAGGGAACACTTGTGCCTGGGGAGGAATGTCTAGGAGAAATCCAGCTTCCAACAGGTAAGATAAGAGTGTAATATAATTCCTCCCTCATTAGATAAAATGTGTTAAGCTTGTGGTTTTGTGCCTGGTGCTTGGCAGATTTTTCAGAGGGTTTGAAGTTGTTAAGAGCAGTGATGGATAAGTGGTTAAGGCATTGGACTCTAAAAGCAATGGGGTCTCCCCACACACATGATCCCTGAATCAGGAAGGTCCCCTGGAGGAGGGCCTGGCAACCCACTCCAGTATTCTTGCCTGGAGAATGCCTGGACAGAGCAGCCTGGTGGGCTACAGTCCATGGGGTCGCAAAGAGCTGGACACAACTGAAGCAATTTAGCACGCACACATGCACGCGAAGTTGATAAAGCGTTTTCCATAGCATGATCCTCAGAAGTATGGAATCCAAGGCAGAGAAACTGGCCGCCCAGAGGGTCCAGCTCCCCCCCGTCAGAGGTGGGCAGGGTTGAGATCCCAGAACCAGCTTTCAGTCTGAGGCTTCTATGCCTTTGGAAATACTTTCAAACTGGAAATTCTGGTTTTTTTAAATTCTTTTAAGCAGGAAGTCTTGAACTTGCATTCCCAGAGAGATTCCAAGATGTGAAAGTAGGCTCAGTATAATGCTAATCACAGTGATAATAGTAGTACTTAAAAGAAGCCATTTCCTCAGGGTGTTTTGGAAATTCATT
The DNA here is from genome assembly GCA_006408675.1 of Madoqua kirkii. NCBI lineage: Eukaryota > Metazoa > Chordata > Mammalia > Artiodactyla > Bovidae > Madoqua > Madoqua kirkii. Next base: position 12,276 of record SJYC01008680.1, read on the forward strand.
GTGTAGATAGCCTGGTTGGGGGAAGGGAGGGAGAGAAGGGCCTTAAAATTAACTTCAACTAATAGCAAAGACAATAGAGGCACCTGGTAATTGCTTTGGGCACTTCTATGTAAATGGTAATGGGAGGACACCTTGCTTGCCTCCGTTGTGATCTGCTGCATCAGAGGCTTCACTCAAACAAAGGCTATGGGGAGATTAGTGGAGGGTGTGGCCTGGCCCCACTCTGGGTCGAAGTCTTTGGCAGTCCAGGGCCCAGAGTGTTCTAAGCCCTCCTCTGTCTTCCTGACTAAGAGTGGGACACATCGGAACACTCATGCATGTAATCAACTCTAGGCATGGCTTCTACCAACAGTCCAGCCTGGCAACCAGATTGTTGATCAGGTTTTTTTCCTAGTCAAATCAAAGACACTTGAAAATAATTGTAGTTTCTCACGTGTACTGCATGCTAGAAATTTTTTCCTGCTTTTATTCCTTTTGCATATTGCAAATCTTCCCCAGGCATCCATGTACATGGAATCTGTGGTACCTGATGGGTTCCCTGCTGTCAAAGGCTCACATTTGGATGGGAAACAAGTGAGGAGGCATCTGTGGAGCCAACTAGCAAAATAGTTAGGGGAAAAAAAAGGAAAGAAAAGAAAAAGGCTGGAGACAGAAATGGGATCTGGGAGGGACATGTAGACAAATAAGTATACACTATGGCAGAATGGGACATGTGTCACATGGATCCCATAGCAAGATGCTATACACAAGTTGGAAAAAGGTGATATGGGAGCCAGTGGGGTCAGTCTGGGAGGCTTCACAATGTTGTGTTCTGTCCACTGAGAGGCTGCATTCTGGGCTTAAGTTTTGTCCACCAAATTAAACATAATTTTCAGCTTTTAGTTAGTGCATTTTTTTCAGTCGACAGTTTTATCAGCGATGGAGGACCGCCCCCTGCCCCCCCACACACTCTTCTTGGTGATGACTATAGTCAATAGAGGACTGTAAAAAAAAAAAAAAAAAAAGATTCTCTGGCCCCTCCCCTAAAGAATCAGATTTTGTAGTTCTGAGTGGGCTCTGGAAGTCTAGTGAAAAACATCAGTCAAAATGGCCACCATTAAAAAATCTACAAATAACAAATGCTGGAGAGATATGGAGAAAAGGGAAACCTTCTACATTGTTGGAGGGAAAGCAAAATAGTGCAACCACTATGGAACACAGTAGGGAGGCTCCTCAAAAAGTTAAAAACAGAGTTGCCATATGATCCATCAGTTTCTACTCCTCAGGCATATATCTAGACAAAACTCTAATTCAAAAAGATACATGCAAGCCAAGACATTAAACATGGCCTAAATGCCCATGGACAGAGAAATGGACACTGGAATACTACTCAGCCATAAAAAAGAATGAAGTAATGCCCATTTCAGCAATATGGATGGACCTAGAGATTTGCATACTAAGTGAAGTAAGTCAGAAAGACTAATACTATATAATACTACTTAAATGTGGAATCTAAACTATAACACAAATGAGTTTATCTACAGAAGAGGAACTGACTCCCAGACATGGAGAACAGACTGCTGGTTCCCAAGAGGGAGGGAGGTGAGTGAGGGATGGATTAGAAACGGGATTAGAAGATGCAAACTGTTATAAACAACAAGATCCTACTGTATAGCACAGGCAACTATGTTCAATATTCTGCAATAAACCATAATGAAAAGAATGTGAAAAAGAATGTATATATATGTATAACTTATCACAAAGAGTCGGACACAACTGAGCAACTGAACTGACTTTGTCACTTTGCTGTACAGCAGAAATTAACACAAGATTGTAAATTAACTATACTTAAATAAAATAAATTTAAAAGCACAACAACAAGAAACAAACGGCCTTGTGCTTCTGATAATCAGCCATTGGAGTCTATTGGTGCAGTGACGGGACAGGCCCAAATAACCACGGGGTCATAACAGAGCGGTGTGTTGGTGGTGTTAGTGCTCTAGGGACACACTTAGGTTTGAGTTAAGAAGTTGCCCAGTAGAATAGAAGGAAGGAAGGTCAGGTCATGGAAACACAGATACAGAAGCTGAGGCCAAGACTGAATGCTGCCCTCTCAAGCAGCTGAGGGTAGCTCCAAGCAGGTGGAGTACACAAGGAGAAGAGGAGGATGTAAGACCAAGAAGGGAGATTCAGGCCAGGTTGCAAAGGGTTAGCCTTGAATATTGTGCTGAGGAGTCTAGACTTGAATGTGGAGACAGTGAAGAACCAGAGAAGGTTACTTTTATGCACAACCATACCTTGATAGGATACTGTGAGTTCTTAAAACCATTATAGGGATTCAGTTATTCTTTCCTTCTGTCTCTTGGGTAAGTTAATAAATAATTCAGAATGAGAGTGAATCTAAGTCAATCAGCAAGTTTAGGGCAGAATATAAAGAAGCCTGTCTTAAAACCATATTTCACTTGGATTATTGAAACAGCTTTTTGCAACTGGACTCCTTGCTTCAGTCTGGTCCTTCTCAGATAGGTCTTCCTTTCCTGGTTCTGAGACATATTTTTAAAAGGACTAGCACACATCCTTGCTTAAAATCTTTCAGTGGTTCCCTGTAGTCTCCACAGAATAATAAAGTTTCATCCTAGCCCAGTGTGCATAAGTATTCATGAACTGGTATTATCTTAGTTATAGTGGTTTTTATTGCTTTTCTGTTTGTTGTTGGGTTTTTTGTTTGTTTGTGTAAACTAAGTTTATTTAAGGAAAATAAATGAAAATTGATTTGATGCAAGGAATAGGGGTACAGGCTGGATACCCAAGAGAAGTGAATAATCAACTTGGCTTCAGAAGGTGTCACTCTATAATTTTCTGTCTATGTCTTTGCTTTTTAAAATTTTACATTAATTTAAACAAACTGTATTTGGGAGTACATTCACTGGCAGTCCAGTGGTTAAGAACCCATGCTTCCAATGCACAGGGCATGGGTTTGATCCCTTGTCAGGGAATTAAGATCCTGAAGCTAAAAAGTAATCATAAATAAATAAATAAAATTTAAAATGCTTTGATGTCTGGAGAAGGAAATAGCAATCCAGTCTGGTAGTCTTGCCTAGAAAGTCCATGGACAGAGGAGCCTGGTGGGCTGCAGTCCATGAGGTTACCTGACTGAGCATGCATGCATGAGGGTGGAGGGAGATGGGTTGGTAGCAATAAATGGGTAGAACTAAAAAAAAGATGTTTTTCATGAAAATGTTATACATTCACATTGTAATATACTTCTAACAGTATGGAAGTACATAGATGACAATCAAGTTGTTTTTCACATGCCTCCCACTCTCTGTCCCTAGATGTAACTACTGTTAGTTACAGATCTTCCATTCAATCTTCTAAACATTTTTGTGTCTATATATTTACACTGCTGCTGCTGCTAAGTCGCTTCAGTCATGTCTGACTCTGTGGGACCCCATAGACGGCAGCCCACCAGGCTCCCCCATCCCTGGGATTCTCCAGGCAAGAATACTGGAGTGGGTTGCCATTTCCTTCTTCAATGCATGAAAGTGAAAGTGAAGTCCCTCAGTCACGTCTGAGTCTTAGCGACCCCATGGACTGCAGCCTACCAGGTTCCTCCGTCCATGGGATTTTCCAGGCAAGAGTACTACTTATATCTAATTTTTTGTTTTTCCTAAATGTAATTGTAGGCTTCTCTGCTGAGTCAGTGGTAAAGAATTCGCCTGCCAATGCAGGAGACCAGGGTTCAATCCCCAGGTAGGGAAGATCGCCTGAAGAAGGAAATGGCAACCCACTCCAGAATTCTTGCCTGGGAAATCCCATGGACAGAGGAGCCTAGCAGGCTATAGTCCATGGGGTTGCAAAAGAGTTAGACATGACTTAATGACTAAACAACAAAGATCCAATTGTACCATACATATTTTAATCTAGCTTGCATTTTTTTCACTTAATACACTTCTTAGCTTTTATTTTTGGTGGGAGGTTGGGTATTTCACTAAATTTTTTAGACATTTAAATTATTCTGGAAATGTCCAACCTTGTCTCTGTGAACAAATAAATGTTAAAATATGTGTTTCTATACCTGATTCAGGAAAGATGATCAGGGTGCCTCTACCTTGGAGGTACAAATTCTTCTGTCTTTAGTGCCCAGAGAGAGATGGCCGAGGGAACACAGGGCCATATCCTTGGGACTAGTATAAATTCTGGTCAGTCCTTAGCCAACATTTCAAGTTGCTTAATACTTACTTTTTAAAAAACTGTTATAATTTGCCATCTGTTATCTCTTTAGTTAATTTTCCAAAGGCCTGGGCAGACGAAGTCTTCAAGTTTCTCAAATTTACATGATTCCTGGTTTCTAAACACCTCCAAGTTCCTGTCGTTGAAAGTCTCACAGGCCTGAATAATCACCTCTCCCCCTTTCTTCAACTTAAATAATCTTTTCTCACAGGAGCCCCCAAACCTTCATCTGCTTCTCCCTGACAAGAATTCTTGAGGGCATAGGGGACTTCATAGTTCATGACCCCTAAGACACTAGACAGCTGGGATTTTGGAAGTGGGAGCCAATATATAGGAAGGGTCCTCAGGCAATAATATTTCTCTTCATATTTGAGTCATTTTCACCTTTCTAAATTTTCTTTCTTTTTGAAAAAATTTATTTATTTATTGACTGTGCTGAGTCTGTTGCTGTGAGGGGGCTTTTTTCTAGCTGTGGCAAGCAGGGGCTACTCCTCATTACAGGGCTGGGGCTTCTCACTGTGGTGGCTTTTCTTGTTGCTGAGCCTGGCCTCTATGATGTGTGGATGTCAGTACCTGTTGCATGTGGGCTCACAGCTGTGACCCATGGGCTTCATTGCCCCAGGGCATATGGGACCTTCCTGACCCAGAGACAGAACCCATGTGCCCTGCATTGGTAGGCACTTTACCACTGAGACACCAGGGAAGCCCCTCTTTCTCTCCCCCTCCATAGGTAAGTTTTAACATTGTTATATCCAACTCCCTTTCCACTGCCCCCAAATTTTCTTAGACAGTTTGTGCTGCTATAACTGAATACAATAGGCTGGAAGCTTATAAACAACTGAAATTTATCGCTCACAGTTGTGGAGGCTGGAAGCCTGAGATCAGGGTGCCAGTAAGATCAGGGTCTGATGAGGATTCTCTTCTGCAGTGCTGACTTGTAGTCTCACATGGCAGGCAGAGGGCTAGAGAGCTCTCTGGGGTCTCTTTTATAATGCCATTCATGAAGACTCCACTCTTGTGACCTAAGTATCTTCCTGAGAGCCCCCACCTCCTAACACCGTCACATTGTGGGTTACGATCTCCACATAGGACTTTTGTAGGGACAAAGATTATTCAGTCCATAATACCAAAGTTATTAAAAAAAACAAAACAAAACAAAAAGGATCTCAGACAATGAGCTCTAATTTACCCTTTGTCTCTTAAAACACTTCTCTCTGTTGAATTTAAAGATAAGTTTTACAGGGGACCTGGCTGCCCATCTCTATTTTCAGCTCTGGAGGCCCAGAAACTTTATGTGTTTATGCTAAACTAACTCACAGGAAACTCTTACAAAAGCTAAAATGCCAACTTATTGGGAATTCCCTGGCGGTCCAATGGTTAGGACTCTCGATTCCGCTGCAGGTGGCACAGGTTTGGGGAACCTCTGGTCCGGGAACTAAGATCCTCCCAAGTCCAGTGATGTGGCCAAAAATTAAAAAAAAAAACAAAACAAAACTGTTTATTTAACTTTAGCCACTATTATCCTTCTAACTTAATATAAATGTAACTGTGTTCAGGTCCCAATGCCTCTAGGTCCTATAGGATTAGGTCAAACTGCTTAGTCTGGCATGTAAGGCCTTTGCAATCTGGCTTTGAACCAAGTTTCCAGTTGATTCTCATATGTCCTTCGTGTACTTTCTACATATTCTTCCCTCTGTCTGGAATGTCCTTTCCAACTCTTTACCAGACAAAGATTTTATTTTTAACTGATGCTTCAGATGAAATAGCACCTTCTCTCAAAGTCTTCTCTGACCAGCCCTGCCCTTACAGTAGGGCATATTAATTGTTACCAACTCAGGGCAATTATGGCTTTTATTTTATTAGATTACAACTCATCATACTTGAATTGCTTGCTTCTTCCACTGGACAGTGAACTCCTTGAGGATCAGAAATCCATTTCATCTATTAAGATAATCCAGAGTATCAGCTAAACACAGGATCTCAATAAACGTTGAACTGAATTGAACTTCTGCCTTTGTACTTTTTGCAATTACTTTCTTTTATTTCCTAAGTTCTTATAAAAGTTAATTTTGAAAATGTCAGCCTGTCTCAGCTGTCTTTAGACGAAAGGAAGATAAAGGTGTTTGTTCATGCAGGGACTGGGAAAAAGCACATCCCTGGGGACCAGGAACAGAGACTGCTGTGGAAATACAAGTGAAGGATACCACCAAGATGGGAAAACACAGAGAAGAAGCCAGGCCAAACCACAACTATTTCTTTCTACTAGGAAATTACCTTTGGAGACCTTGTCTTTCCTCATAGTTGGAGATTTCTGTATATCAAAAATGAAGGGCCCTAGGACTTCCCTTGTGGTTTAGTGGCTAAGACTTGGTGCTCTCAATGCAGGGGGCCAAGGTTTGATCCCTATTTATGCAACTGTATCCCACATGCCTCATCTAGGAGTTTCCATGCTGAAGCTCAAGCTCTAGCATGCTGCAACTAAGATCCAGTGTAGCCAAAAAAATTTTTTTAAATGGAGGACCCTACTCCCCCGTGTTCCTTTCTGTACAAGGTGTCCTCTGGGTTTGTGTGCAGTGGGTGGAGGATGGCTTCCTAACTGGGACTGTCTCAGGTGGGATAAGAAGAATCAAGACAAGAGGGTTGGTTCACGGTTACCCAGCATCACATCATCCTTCTTCCAGCTAATCAGAAGGTGAGTGCACTCAGCTGAGCAGATGCGGTAGACTAGATCTCAGAAAACAGGGAAATGGACAAAAAAGATACAGAGGAATGCGTCTGGTTGGACCTTTTTCTGGTGTCTCCAAATTTCATTCCCACAGAGCCATAATAGGGTGACCATGACTCTGAATCAATTCCCCTGCTCCTCCAACTCCCCTTTCCTCCTTCAACTCCGAAGTGCCTTACCAACCCTTTACATCTGCCCTGGAGAGGAACTGGGATCTGAGAGTGGAGGAAGGCCATGGACTGGGAGCCCCCAGCCTTCCCCTGTGATCTGGTGTTTACCAAGTTCTCAACCTTGAAGTTATTTGTGGCCCTCTCTGCTTTGCTGAAGAAAAATGGATTTTAGTTCAACTCATGATTCCTGTTTAAATATTTAGTTTCATCAGCACAGGCCCAAATGCCTTTTCCATTTCCCCTGGTGCCTGGGAGCCACGCTGACACCAGCATCATAAATAATGCATCTGATACCAGCAACATGCCACTGGCTGGGAATTGCTCCATCCCTCACATCTCGGGGCCTGCCCTCGCTGCAGTTGCTTTAGGAGAAGCTGGCTACTATGAAGTCGATATGGAACTTTGAAGGCTTCACCTCACATCTCCTTCTAGAGGCAATGATTGTGATGGGCAAGCAGTCCCCACTCCAGCCCAGATCTGAGGGACTTTGTGGGGGTGCAGAGGTATGTGTTGGTGTGGGGGTGTGCAGAGGTATGTGTTGGTGGGAAGACATGGGAACACCACAGTCACACGGTCTTCAGACTCTCTGCCTTTGAAGTTGCTCTTACCTAGTGAGAGACTTCAGGCCACCAACAGAAAGGGTCCATCCTTGGTTCTGTGTAAATGTGGAGAAGAGACTGGGGACACTTGACAGGAGGAGGCAGCCAGGTTTAAGGACACAGGAAGAAGACTCAGTGAAATGCTGGAACCTTCTCTCTCCCCTTCACTTCCAGAATTCTGACTCCTAACTGGGAGGAGGGCTCCACCCTCTCCATCCTCTATTTCATGAGCACAGTCCAAATTTCACCCACCAAATCAGAAGCCTGTAGGAGGGTGGAAGGGAATTAGGACTTCCAGGGATGGACATTTCATCTCCTCTTGCAGAAAGCAACCAGTGATGGGATTTGACTGAACAGTTTCTGGGCAACCTTTACCAGAACTTCAAAAAGGTTAAGCTGCCTCCAGGTGCCCTGTATTTGAAGCCAAGTCTTCAATGCTCTGATTAGTGCAATTAAATGGGAAACATTGCATTCGTTGCCACTAATAATATGGTCTTAGCCTGGCTTTGTAAAAGAAGCTCCTTGGGGCAACTCTGAACTACTCACGGTTTATCCTCCAAAACTTCACAGAGATAAAAGGAAACATAAACAAACATTTATTTATCCAGGAGTTCAAAGTTTTACTTTGAGCTCTCCAACATTTTCTGTCCTTTTTGAAATCAAGACTGCAAATAAACCTCCCTCAGTCTCTTGTAGAAAGGGCAGCAGCTACCAACCTATGGATAAAGATAACCAGCACTGATGGAAGAGCAAATTATAGTACTCATCCTTCATTTGGGGGATTCATGAGCCCCTTCTCTGCTCTTTGGAGCCATCCATGCTGTAGAATATCTAAGGCCAGACCCTACTAATTTGGTTCAAACTGCCTAGGATTTGGACAGTCAGGAATTACCAAAAGAGAAGACAGCAAGGGAGTTGGTCTCTGAAGACCACCATGTTGTCAAATCCAGTGATCGATTGGTTACCCTGGTTTATCACCATTGGACCCTACTATTTATCACATGGGTCCTGGAACCTGGGCTTCTCAGACTTTTTTCCTAGCTCCCTACCTCTGTACTGAAGTATGTTAGCCTTGAAACAAGTCGCTGTGTTTCTACTCTCCACAGTGGAGTGTGGGTTTGTGTGTGTGTGTGTGTGTGTGTATAAACTTTCAGGAGGCTTTGTTTGGATCATGATTTTTATATATGGCATCACTTATAACCAAGACACTTTATTTAAGATGAAAAAAATGCAGTGAGTGGCTCATATTCATGGAATTCACATGCTCCCCTGTGACCCAGATGGAGTTCAGCTGAAAGAAAGGAGGACGGCCTAGGAAAACCTCAGTGACAATATCAGGCATGAGGGGAACTAACTACAACCTCCCTGACTGGATGCTATCCAATATGATTTGGAAGAGGATTTAAAAAGGTAGCCAGTGTATATTGTCATTTCTCTCACAGCCATTAATTAGCACAGGTCTGAGAACCCCAGTTTGAGTTGGAAGGGGTCTCTTTCACTATTACATCAAATGAAATACAGGAGGAATTTTGGTTTTCCATCACATAAACTTCAGATTGGTGAGTTTTGAATCCCTAGTGCTCAGAGGAGGTTTGATGCCTCCAGAGAACACAGTCATGCCGCTTTGGTGTTTTGTTTGTTTGTCTGTTTTGAAGCTGTGGTATCTTAGTTTCTTGACCAGGGATTAACCCATGTCCCTTGCAATGGAAGTGCAGAGTGGTAACCACTGAACCACCAGGGAAGTCCCCAGTCATGCTTTTCTGAATTATAAGTCAAGACTGGCCCCTTTCTATTTTGGTTCTTCATGTTCCAGGCGATTTTTTAAAAACGTCAGTCAGATTCCTGTCACTCCTCTGTTGAAAGAGTTGACTTAAAAAATATTCACAACATAAAAGCTGCGAGTTATACTTTTTTCAGGGGAACTTGTTGGAATTCAGGCCCAGGAGACAGCATCTCAAGTGACCCTGAGAAAACTCTGAAGAGGCGGAAGGAGGGGCCTGGTTGTTATATAGAAATGTTGCAACAAAGGGCAGATAGGCTGAACATCAGAACAGTATTGTTAATTAAAGAAAACCAGATATCTCAAGTTAAGGAATTTAGTGCTTTTCTCTGTGTGAGAAGATGCGGGAGTCTGGGCTTACTGAAATCATTCCTTTGATAGGTACCTCAGCTATCTGGGGCCAGGGTCCTGTGTTTTTCAGGGTTCACCTTAGGGAGTGCCTGCACTCTGGTGGCTGCTAGATGGCAGGTATTCTTTCCTCCCTGAGTTCCCTCAGGGTTCACAAGCTCACCTTCCTTGGTGGCTGCAATCGCTGATGGGCTGTGACATCCTTTGCTTACTGATATGGCAGGAAATATTCCATTTCTCAAAAGCCTTCCCAGTATGCTTAGAACAAAATTCAAACATTTTACCAGGGCCTTCCAGGCTCACTTCCCTGACCTCCTCTCCTACCCACACTGGTCTTCCTAGGTCACAATCAGGTCAGGCTGAGTCTTGCTTTGTGGAATTTGCGTTTGCTCTTCCTTTGTCCCGGCATGTTGCTCCCCACATGTCCCAGCAGCTCACTCCATTCTATCATTAGGTCTCTTTTGAGTTCTTACATCCAAGAAGTCTTCTCTGACCACCATCATCATTTTTGGTTTCCCTATCCTGATTTACTTTTTGTAGTGCATTTATCATTGTATACTAGCACATCTATTGATGGATTTATTATTATATTCGGTCATTCTCTGACTTCTTCACAAGAATATAAGCTCCAGGGGGCAGGTGTTCTGTCTATCTCCTTCACTGGTGTGTCCTTAATGCCTTTAACAGTGCTCATTACTTATTTGGTGAATGAAAAGGGCATTTTTATGGACAAGATTATATTCTTGAAAGCCCCTACTCTACTCCACTCCCCACCCTAGAAGCATTGATTGGGATCTGAGGAGCCAGAGGGCTTCCTGACAAAGGAATGGAGGGGTGAATTTGTGTATCACCTTCTTGGTAATCTGCTATTGCTTATGGGAATGTGTGATACTCTACAGGTATGGCGGGGAAGGAAAAATGGAAGGGGAGAAGGATTATTCCACTGACAGCTGAAGGGCATAGCATGTGGGTGTTCTTTTCTGTTAGCACTAAGCCAACCATGTCTAAAGGACTTGAGCAGGACTTAAGTGGAGTGGTGTTGGGCCCCTTCTCTCTGTGTAACTCTATCTTTTTAAAAAAATTTTTTAAATTTTATTTTATTTATTTATTTTTTAGTGTTCTGGGCCTTTGTTACTGTGCAGGCTTCTCTCTAGTTGTGGCAAGCGGGAGCCACTCCCTAGCCATGGTGCTCAGGTTTCCCCTTGCGGTGGCCTGCCTGGTTGCAAAGCACTGGCTCTTGGGCACACGGGCCTCAGTAGTTGTGGCTCCTGGGCTCTAGAGCACGGGCTTAATATTTGTGGCACATGGGCTTAGTTGGTCTGTGGCATATGAAATTCTCCTGGTTTCTCGGGGATGGAACCTGTGTCTCCTGCATTGGCAGGTGGCTTCTTTACCACTGAGCCACCAGAAAAGCCCCTTGTTTTATTCTTTTAGTCAGCTTCCATGTCCCTTATTCTCTGCATATAGTGCTCAGTGTTTTCTGGCTGAATCTATGTTTACTTAAAATCAAGGAGTGGTTACCATCTGTATGAGTTTCCTAGGGCTGCTGTAGCTAATTACCACAACTTGGGTGGCTTCAAACAACAGTAATAATGTATTGTCTCATAGTTCTGAAGGCCAGAAGCCAAAAATGAAGGTGCCTGCAAACTTGATTCCTCCTGGAGGCTTTGATGGAGAATCTACTCCACGCTTCTACCCCAGTATCTGGTGGTTGCCGGCAGTCTTTGGCGTTGTTTTGGCTTGTAGCTCCTAACACTCATCTTGGCCTCCACCTTTCCATGCCTTCTCTTCATTCTGTTCCCTCTCCTGTTTCACACAAGGACACTTGTTGTTGGCCAACCCTAATTCAGGATGATCTTATCTTCAGATCATTAATTTCATCTGAAAATACCCTTTGGCTCCATAGGGTCACATTCGCAGGTTCTGGTTTCAGGTAGACATATATTTGGGGGGACCACTGTGTAACCCTCTATACCATCTTAGAGGCAAGAGGGTGAGGTAGGAAGAGACAGATTTGTTTTTCAGGCTGTGTCCTTTCCCTTCTCTTCCTGTTCTTTTCTTCCCCCATTCCCACCCTCCCACCCAGCTGCTTTTTCACCTTCTCTTTCCCTAGCTGAGAATTTTGCCTGTGGCAGGTCACCCTGGGGCATGCCCCCTTGTCTTCACCATCTTTCTTGGTGGTGACTTGCGTGGCTCTCTGCCTACACCCTGCCTGTTGCACATTTGGACCTGGACTCTGATCTCCTGGACCGAGACTGGCTAAACCTGTTTTCTCCCAAGCTGAAGGATTCAGGGAACCTGCTTCTTCCCCTGGGGCCAGGGATGTCTTCACCATCTCTCTTGGTGGTGACTTGCGTGGCTCTCTGCCTACACCCTGCCTGTTGCACATTTGGACCTGGACTCTGATCTCCTGGACCGAGACTGGCTAAACCTGTTTTCTCCCAAGCTGAAGGATTCAGGGAACCTGCTTCTTCCCCTGGGGCCAGGGTTTGGCTTACTCCTCAGACTAGACAGACCGGGCTCTGAGCTGATGGTGACATAGAAGAGGGTATTTCTAGCCCAGATCTCTCAAACTCTGGGTCTATTCATCCACCTCTTTTCTAATGAGGAAACATACCTGCATGTTTCCAAAGGCACCTGGAACACTTTTCTAAAGTTGAACCTGTCAACCATCCCTCTTCCCCTAACTTGCCTCCCCTCCCATACTGTCTGCTCACTGAATCACACACCTCTCTCCACCCAGTTGTTACCTTTTTACTTTAAGTCTCCCCAAAGGCACCAGATCCTGCATCTCCCACACCTCTGGGTTTCTCTCAAACCAATCCAGATCCCTCATGACCTCTTACCCTAGTCAGCAGCCCTTTTCCCCAACCTGTACTCTCTACCATCTGCAATCCACTCTCTTTGCTCTTGTTGTAGTCCAGTCACTAAGTCCTGTCTGACTCTTTGAGACCCCATGGACTGCAGCACACCAGGCTTCCCTGTCCTCTACCATCCCTGGAGTTGCTCAAACTCATGTCCATTGATTAGTGATGCCATCCAACCGTCTCATCCTCTGTCATCCTCTTCTCCTCCTGCCCTCAATCTTTCCCAGCATCAGAGTCTTTTCCAATCAGTAGGATCTTTGCATTAGGTGGCCAAAGATCTTTTTTTGCTGTGGTCTGAGTCATTCCTACAAAGGTTCCCTCAACACTCCCCATTGCCTTTTAGGATTCTACTTTCTGACCCCACAGCATATGCTGTTGCCATCTCCCATTCAAATCCACAGCACTCTAGTGCTCCATAGGTTAATAAAAACAAAAACACTTCACAAAACAAAAACACACTTAAATCATTTAGGGTACCCTTCCAAAGGCTCATCCCTGTCCACCTTGTGATTTCCAGTCCCTTTTCCAGGACCTGGAGGCAATGTTGAACCTAGAGAAGGAATGTCTTTGTGGATGCCACCAAACGGCTGAGCTTGCTCTCCTTTGAGACCGTGAGAGCTAGAGCACCATAGACTCCTAAAATACACACTTTCAAAATCAAAAGTCAAGACTTTCTGAGATTGGCCCTGGGTTTTCATGTTTTTGGCCCGGAGAATCAATGGAAGAGAAGGCACCAGGACTGAAGAAGCTAGGAAACTCTGACTCTGGTTTTCTTTCCCTTAGGGGCTCAACTGCTTTGATTCTTGCTTTCTCCTGGAATAGTCATGTGCTGGTACAACCTGGGACCACCTTGGAATAGCTGAGACAGATTGGCATTTTTCCAATAGAGTTTTGCTAAATAACAACAGAAATTTTGTTATGAAAGAAAAGAAAGGAAAAATAAACAGATCAAAGAAAGCACAAAGGACAAGCTATGGTACTTTATCTAAAGCCTGTTATCTGGTTCCAGATTAATTACATTTTAGACCCCCAGGCTCCTTTCTTGAGTTCAATATCATAAAACTCCCAGACTCTGGACAGCCCTATCTTGTTTTTTTTTTGTTTTCTTCCATATATAAAAACTCCATCTTGATATTGAAGCAAAAACCAACACTCTGTCTTATCTATAGCTTCTTTGCAGCATCCACTTTTTCAGCTAAGCTGTGGACTCTGGGGACTGACACAGAGAACATTCTGGGCCTTTTGGCAATCCCTTATCATGATTCTTTAATCACAGCAGTCATGCCAGGAAATTTTATCCATGGAGACGCTGGACTTTTCCTGGAGTTTCTGGCACAATCTGAGAGACCCCTCTGTTTTAGTAATAAGGATGACTGAAATAGACAGAAAGCACCATAAAGCTTAACATGTGCCCCCAAACTTGTATATTTTCACTTTTTAGTACAAGTGTTAGAATTAGGTGTCAGTAGCTAGTTGTGATTTGTAGAACTTGAGGATCAGAGGGGTCAAGCAACTTTTAAAGCCTAACAGCCAAGCTAGGAGTGAAGTTTGGGCTAGTTGGTGACGTTTGTGATCTAAACCATGCAGCCTGAGGAGGTAGAAGTGCTTGGGTTCTTTGAAGCTACGGCTTTTCCACCCTTCTTTTTATGTTTTTTTTTTTTTTCCTTCTGTGTACAAACATTTGCTGAACTCCTTTATATGCATACTTATTTGCTATTTGGAAGTCTAAAAGTTTCATAGACAAAAGTCCCTGTATTCAACTCTGCACCTGGTTCTCTAACTATGTTAAGTCCATCATTCATGGGCAGTTATTCTCCCAGATATTGAACACCTATTATGTAGAAGACACTGGCCCAGGAGCTAGAGATGCAAAAGGACAACACAGAATCTAGAGGAAGGAGAGCCTGGGTTCTGCCACCATCATTACTTCCAACTAATTCCATTCCCCCAAATTTCTGAGGCCTTTCATGGGGGAATGGGTTGCATTGGGGCTTCTGGATAAGGTTATTCCTAAGGAGATCAGTATGGACGGAAGACGTTTTCTTGGCACTTTTTGCCCATTTATTGTGGTTAGTATCTGTAAAGTGCACAAAGCTGGGGAAATGAGACAGGCAGGCAAGGAACTATCAGAAATACAGAGATATTTTGAAGGGGAGAAACTGCTTACTTATTTAAAAATAATGGGAAAACCCTTTAATAGCGCTTGCGACCTATTGTTCCTTTGCAGTTTATGGTTTCCCGGTGGCCTTTCCACTTGGAGACAATCTTCCTGGTTTAGAGAATTCTAGGCCAAAGGAAAGGGCTGAATTATCCCAACACTGCTGCCAGTTTATGGTTTAACTCCAGCTAAATTATGCAGCCTATTTACGTGTCAGCTCAGAATTGGAGAGAGTGATGTCAGATACGTCACAATATGTTTTCTGTGGAATCTCCAGTAAAAGGATTATGGTAAATAATAGCTATGCAGTGTGCATAACAGAACAGCTTTACTTTTTTCTCTAGGTCAAAAGAGTTGATGTGAGATCACAATTTGACTCACAGCGTAAAACCTTGGGGAATCTTAAACTTGCTTGAGTTAAAAAAAAAAAGCAGCAGACACCTGTTATTTGCATAGTCCTCTTTGCTGAATGGTTTACAAAGCATTTTAAGATATAATCACAACTGTTCCTTACCCCACCTGTGAGGTGCAATTAGTGTGTCCCCATTTTATACTTGAAGAAACTTGAGTTACACAGTCAATCAAGGTAATTCAGGCAAAGATGCTTTATCTTTTTCTATTAAAGTGTTTTATATTTTATTTTTTGCTTTCCATTAGCTAGCCAGAGAACTATTTTCACCTCAATTTGTGATAATGACAATCACAAATGCCATCACCAGACAAAGCAGAACACAGCCTTCTTTTCTGGGGACACATCTCATCCACAGACGCCAAACCCAGAGTCAACAACACAGGGCTGTAAAGCACCAGAAACTCCAAACAACCCACAACAGTAAGGGATCCTCTTCATGTTTATTACCCAACAATATCTGGGAGTAGTTCGGAATGGATTGGCTTCCCTAAAGAAAGTTGTTTGTGTTCATTTGGGGGACAACCAACTCAGATTCAACTCAATTTGGCTCTTTGTTTCTGCGAGGGTCTGAAGGCTGAGAAAACAGGGGTTGTCTAGAGAATTTGCCTGGGAAAATAATAACTTTAAAAGCATTTGGCACGTAACCAGTTAACAGTCCATCAACAGCAAGCTGACTGGCACCATCTCTTCCTTTCAGGAGTTGTGGTGACATGAACTGTAGGGCCCTGTTCCCCTAACGGCAAAGAAAGCCCCCCTCCTCTAATGGTCTCTTCTCCCAGCCGGGCTGCACTGCATATAGGGCCTGTCGAGAGGCAAGGCCTCCAGGTGTGGGGAGTGGGTTCTGTTCATCCTGGTTTTGGGGTGAACGCGGATTGGCACTCCAGGGGGGTCAGTTTTCCCAGTTCCTCCATTCTCTAGGTCTCTGCCCTGAGAAACTGTAAGCACTGGGCATCCCCAAGGCTCCAAGGCGGTTGCCTTAACCTCACTTAAAGGAAGGCGCCCTGCTGCGAGCACTTATTTGCATCCAAGGTTTGCATCTAGACTGATGCTCACGTGCTGGAGGTCACACAGCCTGGAGGTCTCCAGGGACACAGGCGGGGAGAGGAAGCCCAGTCTCGGAGTGGGCAGGTGCCGGGGTACGCTGGCTGGGGCGACAGGCCGCGGCCTGGGCCAGGACCCCTGCCCTAGGACCCTCCACTTCCAGCAAGGTCCCCCCAAGCCGCAGCCCGCTCCCCAATTCCCTGCTGGTCCCAAGCGCTCCGGCCTCCCCTGGCCGTGCAACTCGGCCCTCCCTAGCCCTGAGCTGGGGGCGGGCACCTGCCCCCACCCCTGGGCGTCCCCTCCCCTTCACTTCCCCCTCCCCTTGTTCCCTCCCTTCCCTCCCCCCCGCGGCGAGGAGTCGGCGGCGGCCGAGGCTGAGGCGGCGGCGGCGGCGGCGGCAGCGGCGGGCGGGGCTCGGCTCGGGCTCCGCGGGCGGGCGGGCGGACATGGCGGCCAACATGTACCGGGTCGGAGGTAGGAAGGCTCGGCCCGACCCGGCCCGTCTGGGAGCGGGCCCCGGGAGTGGGGGGGTCGGGGCGAGTTCAGCCTAACGGCTGGCAGCCACGGGCGCCCGGGCTGAGGGCGCAGGCATTTTTTTTTTTTTCCTTCTGTGTACAAACATTTGCTGAACTCCTTTATATGCATACTTATTTGCTATTTGGAAGTCTAAAAGTTTCATAGACAAAAGTCCCTGTATTCAACTCTGCACCTGGTTCTCTAACTATGTTAAGTCCATCATTCATGGGCAGTTATTCTCCCAGATATTGAACACCTATTATGTAGAAGACACTGGCCCAGGAGCTAGAGATGCAAAAGGACAACACAGAATCTAGAGGAAGGAGAGCCTGGGTTCTGCCACCATCATTACTTCCAACTAATTCCATTCCCCCAAATTTCTGAGGCCTTTCATGGGGGAATGGGTTGCATTGGGGCTTCTGGATAAGGTTATTCCTAAGGAGATCAGTATGGACGGAAGACGTTTTCTTGGCACTTTTTGCCCATTTATTGTGGTTAGTATCTGTAAAGTGCACAAAGCTGGGGAAATGAGACAGGCAGGCAAGGAACTATCAGAAATACAGAGATATTTTGAAGGGGAGAAACTGCTTACTTATTTAAAAATAATGGGAAAACCCTTTAATAGCGCTTGCGACCTATTGTTCCTTTGCAGTTTATGGTTTCCCGGTGGCCTTTCCACTTGGAGACAATCTTCCTGGTTTAGAGAATTCTAGGCCAAAGGAAAGGGCTGAATTATCCCAACACTGCTGCCAGTTTATGGTTTAACTCCAGCTAAATTATGCAGCCTATTTACGTGTCAGCTCAGAATTGGAGAGAGTGATGTCAGATACGTCACAATATGTTTTCTGTGGAATCTCCAGTAAAAGGATTATGGTAAATAATAGCTATGCAGTGTGCATAACAGAACAGCTTTACTTTTTTCTCTAGGTCAAAAGAGTTGATGTGAGATCACAATTTGACTCACAGCGTAAAACCTTGGGGAATCTTAAACTTGCTTGAGTTAAAAAAAAAAAGCAGCAGACACCTGTTATTTGCATAGTCCTCTTTGCTGAATGGTTTACAAAGCATTTTAAGATATAATCACAACTGTTCCTTACCCCACCTGTGAGGTGCAATTAGTGTGTCCCCATTTTATACTTGAAGAAACTTGAGTTACACAGTCAATCAAGGTAATTCAGGCAAAGATGCTTTATCTTTTTCTATTAAAGTGTTTTATATTTTATTTTTTGCTTTCCATTAGCTAGCCAGAGAACTATTTTCACCTCAATTTGTGATAATGACAATCACAAATGCCATCACCAGACAAAGCAGAACACAGCCTTCTTTTCTGGGGACACATCTCATCCACAGACGCCAAACCCAGAGTCAACAACACAGGGCTGTAAAGCACCAGAAACTCCAAACAACCCACAACAGTAAGGGATCCTCTTCATGTTTATTACCCAACAATATCTGGGAGTAGTTCGGAATGGATTGGCTTCCCTAAAGAAAGTTGTTTGTGTTCATTTGGGGGACAACCAACTCAGATTCAACTCAATTTGGCTCTTTGTTTCTGCGAGGGTCTGAAGGCTGAGAAAACAGGGGTTGTCTAGAGAATTTGCCTGGGAAAATAATAACTTTAAAAGCATTTGGCACGTAACCAGTTAACAGTCCATCAACAGCAAGCTGACTGGCACCATCTCTTCCTTTCAGGAGTTGTGGTGACATGAACTGTAGGGCCCTGTTCCCCTAACGGCAAAGAAAGCCCCCCTCCTCTAATGGTCTCTTCTCCCAGCCGGGCTGCACTGCATATAGGGCCTGTCGAGAGGCAAGGCCTCCAGGTGTGGGGAGTGGGTTCTGTTCATCCTGGTTTTGGGGTGAACGCGGATTGGCACTCCAGGGGGGTCAGTTTTCCCAGTTCCTCCATTCTCTAGGTCTCTGCCCTGAGAAACTGTAAGCACTGGGCATCCCCAAGGCTCCAAGGCGGTTGCCTTAACCTCACTTAAAGGAAGGCGCCCTGCTGCGAGCACTTATTTGCATCCAAGTGTTTGCATCTAGACTGATGCTCACGTGCTGGAGGTCACACAGCCTGGAGGTCTCCAGGGACACAGGCGGGGAGAGGAAGCCCAGTCTCGGAGTGGGCAGGTGCCGGGGTACGCTGGCTGGGGCGACAGGCCGCGGCCTGGGCCAGGACCCCTGCCCTAGGACCCTCCACTTCCAGCAAGGTCCCCCCAAGCCGCAGCCCGCTCCCCAATTCCCTGCTGGTCCCAAGCGCTCCGGCCTCCCCTGGCCGGGCAACTCGGCCCTCCCTAGCCCTGAGCTGGGGGCGGGCACCTGCCCCCACCCCTGGGCGTCCCCTCCCCTTCACTTCCCCCTCCCCTTGTTCCCTCCCTTCCCTCCCCCCCGCGGCGAGGAGTCGGCGGCGGCCGAGGCTGAGGCGGCGGCGGCGGCGGCGGCAGCGGCGGGCGGGGCTCGGCTCGGGCTCCGCGGGCGGGCGGGCGGACATGGCGGCCAACATGTACCGGGTCGGAGGTAGGAAGGCTCGGCCCGACCCGGCCCGTCTGGGAGCGGGCCCCGGGAGTGGGGGGGTCGGGGCGAGTTCAGCCTAACGGCTGGCAGCCACGGGCGCCCGGGCTGAGGGCGCAGGCGGCTGGGGGCCTGCGGTGGGGGCCGGGGCTGCCCACCCCCTCCCCCACCGTGGCCCGCAAAGGGACCGGGGCCCATCCACACCCCCCGCGCCCCGCCCAAGGTTTTAGGGCCGAGCCTGTACTTGAGGGAATGAATTATCACGCACTCTACCCCCACCCCCCACCCATGAAACCCACACGGGGGTGGGGGCCGTCAAGCCCCTTCAGAGGGTGGTTTATCCTCGCGTGGCATCTAGGCATTGGGGGTTTGGAGAGGGTAGAGGGACATTCGCCCCCCTCCTCTACCCCTCCCCTTCCTTGGGGGTGTGGGTGGGGGCGAGGGGGGCCCAGCCAGGGGCACAGCTGGATAGGCCTGTTTGCGGGGACAGGGCCCTACACCTCTCCGTCGTCACTCTCCCTTCTGTTTCTTGTCCGGTTCCTCCCCGCCCCCTTCCCTCTCCCCCAGTAATGGGGCTTAGAGGGGCCAGGGCTCCGCAGCCTGGTCTGGGGAGTTGAGCTCTGCCTGGACGTTCGCTCCACTGTCTGCCTCCTTCCCAGCCTTCTGCAGAAGAGAGAAATAAGGTCAAACAAACTTTCTCCCTACTCACGACGCCCTCCTGTCTCTTTCCTGGTGAAATAATAATTCAGATAAGTGGCGTGTTTGTGTGTGAGACGTGCTCTTCTGCTCATTAGCCGAGCTTCTTGATGGATGGTGGTGAGAATGGCCTGCCTAAATGAGGCCACTTTGCAGAAGGGAGAAGGGAAAGCCAGTAAGATAGACAATACAGCCCAGCCTCTCAAATAAACACACAGTGGGGAGTTTCCAGTGAGCTGTTAGATGACAGGAAAAACCACACGGAAATTTTTATCCTTTTTGTTGAAAGGCTGCAGCAATTTCATTATAACAAGACCGTAAAGGGGTCTAGATTAAATTTTGTAAATGAGGTATTAAAAAAAACCGATATCACCTCCAGAGAGCTCTGCCTCTCAAAAAGTGACCTGTCTCCTTTCTCCCTGCCCCCATCCTCCTAGATAGAGCTGTGAAAAAGTTGGTCCGTTCGCTTCTGCTCTACTCACCGATTTTTTTTTTTAAGTTTGTGATTGAAATGTACTTTGGGGGGCTAAGCCTTTCAAGATGCTCTGAATTTGTCTTAGGTCAATAGTTTTATGTGAGAAGCATACTCCAGGGCAAATGGATTGGAGTGAAAAGATGTGGAAGCAGTTACAGTATGAAAGACACATGTTTAGTCAGCCCTGACTAAATGATAAGAGGTGTCTTTTTATTTATTATTAAAAATTTGACACATGTGGGACAAGAGTCTAGGAGAACTTGAATAAAACATTAATGGAAGTGAAAATGCCAGGAAAATAAAGATCTGTGAATGGTAGGCACATGAGGGAATATATTAAGTTTGCATTACTAAGTTTGCTTTTACCAGGGAATGAATTATGGGTGTGCTTCATTTTGAATGTGAATTACCTAATATAAAAAGTCACAGATTGGCACATGTGAACTTTCTGTTGAAAAGATTAAGCTCTTTACTTCCTTTACTTACAGATTATGTCTACTTTGAGAATTCCTCAAGTAATCCGTACCTCATCAGAAGGATAGAAGAACTCAACAAGGTATACACTGGGTGTTCTTGATTCTAATATTAAGAAATACTTGTTTCCTATTGAAGGATAAGTGGGTAAAGGGCATAAGAGGTGATTTTACTTGCAGTTCCAGACTCTTTGAAAGTATGGATTTCAGATTAGAGAATTATGCAGGATTCCGAATATTCTGCTTTTTATAATTACCTCTGATATTAAATATTGATATTGAATATATAACATCTGCAGATTTTTTTAAATTGCTGGGAGCTTCTCCGAGCAGGCTACACCAGTAACTCAGTCTCTTTTTATATTTGAAGTCATAATTTGTGTTTCTCCCTTTTTAATGGATTAATTTTTTCCTGTTTCAGCTTCAGAAGGAAGAAGTTAGGAAATATAATATTTAAGGGAATTTGTAAAATTCTAGACTAGGCTAACTAATAAGAATTACAGTATTGGTATAATTATAAAGTGGCTTTTTTGGTGTTGTAGACTGGACTAAATAAACTTACCCATTGTTTTGTCCATGATCGAGGGTGTCCAGGACAGCAGCAGCATAATGACTGTTCGTAATAGTTCAGCTTTTAGAACAGAGGTACTTGAATAGTCATAAGCGATCTGACCATAAATTTCTGAGAGTTGCCTATGTAGCTGGTGAGGATTCTTGCTATCAAAATGTTTGGGGGCTATCTAGCTTATACTTTCCCCCCAAAATACCATCTGGAGACTGGTCCAGTTTTGAGTTCCTGGAAGGCAGGTCTGGCCAAAGGCATGCCTGACTTATGAGCTTGGACGTCCTCATTCACTTTTGGGGATACCCTGGAGATGTTGCATTTTAAAAACTTCTGTAGAATTTGAGACCGCCAACCACCAAATGAAGCAAATGGCTGCAGGGTTAGGTCAGTCTGTGGGTGGAAACTGTTGAGATGTCTTCCCGAAGTGCTTCTCTTTTATGTTATTGATGTAAGGCTTAAGAATTTAGGCAATTCCAGGAAATTCCTTTGTAGTCCAGTGGTTTGGGCTCAGCGCTTTCACTGCCACAGCCCAGGTTCCATCCCTGGTCTGGGAGGAAAGATCCTGTAAGCCACGCAGTGCCGCTAAAAATTAAAAAAAAATTGTTTTAAGTAAAAGGCTTAATAAAGATTTAGGCAACTCCACCCTGTTTACGGTATCAGTTTATTTAGAAAGTTAACTAGGATTCAAATATTGGCCTGTGAGATTGGTATTCTCTGGCTGCTCCCTGCTTTGTTCATTTGGGTCTAAGTGGAGTAAACTCTTGGCTGATACTGTTTTTTTATGGCCACGCTGTGTGTGTGTTATGGGATCTTAGTACCTGACCAGGGATTGAATCCAAGGCCATGGCAGTGAAAAGAGTCTAACCACTGGACCGTCTCGGCTCTTTCTCATAGGCACTCACCTTAGTACTGTCTCGTTGTCTCCAGTTCCCTGTGCCTTGCCTTTTCTTCCATATCATCTATCACGTTCAAATATACTTTATGTGTTTATAGGCATACCTCAGAGATACTGTGGTTCGGTTCAGACCACTGCAGTAAGGCAGGTATTGCAGGAAAGCAAGTCACATGAATTTTTTAGTTTCCCAGTGCATATAAAAGTTAGGTTTACACCATACTGTAGTCTATTATGTGTGTAAAATGATGTACATGCAGGGATTTCCCTGGTGGTCCAGTGGCTGACTTTGAGGTCCCCAGTGTAGGGGGCCCAGGTTTGATCCCTGGTCTAGGGATGATCCCACATGCCACGGCTAAGAGTTCTCATGCTACAGCTAAAGATCACCACGTGCAGCAACCGAGACCTAGTGCAGCCAAAAAAAAAAACCAAAAAGATGTGCATGCCTCATTGAGAAATACTTTATTGCTAAAAGAAATGCTAGCTGTCATCTGAGTCTTTAGTGACTCGTAACATATATTAAAGGTCACCCTTACAAATGGGTCATAATAATGAAAAAGTTTGAAATGTTGCAAGATTTACCAAAATGTGACAGACACTAAGTGAACAAATGCTGTTGGGAAAATGGCACTGATAAACTTGCTTGACCCATCAGTTTGTAAAGAAACACAGTATCTGTGAAGTTGAGTGAGCCCAAGTGCAGTAAAATGAGGTGTCCCTGTATTTTCATTGCCTGATTTTGCAAACTAGAAAGAAAGCCCTCGGTTGTAGTGATCTTTTCTATTCACTAATGGATCCTAAGTGCTTTAGAATAGTGGCTGGCACATAGTTAAGGCATTCAGTAAATATTTCTTGAATTGGTGAATTTCTCAGATGTCTGATGTTAATACTTGTACATGGCTTTACTGGTTATAAGTACTTTGGTTCATTCATTTCACAAATATTTGTAAGAGCCTGCTACTTGCCAGGTACTTTGAGATACCCACTTCTAGGAACTGAAGAATGAATGAGATAGGTCTAGTAGTGAAGATGGACATCAGCCAGATAATTCCACAAGAAGAAGGAAAATTGCATCTGTGCTAAATTTACAAACTCCAGAGCATGTTGCTCTTGGAAGCGTATAATCTAGGGATTCAAGTTTGTCCCTCTTGAGCCTCACAGTACCTTAAACTTTTAAAGTAGATGCATCATGGATTGTTGGGAAGCACCCCATGGTTAAGTAATTTAAATGTCTGGGTTACACATTTAGCTAGAACTTGGATTATTTCAGACTCCATTATTATATTACTGTACTTTGAAAGTCCCTCCCTCTTCCACATCGTCACCTTCTCCGTCTCCCTCTGCTTTCATAGGAAGTCATTAATATACTAACAGTCCTTAGGGGACTAGGGGTCACCGAATTGTGAGAGATGAGATTCTCTATAATTTCAGAGAATGACAATTTGAGTGGATGGAGTATTGATTAAAAGGAACTGTGATTGACTGATTAATTATTAGATATTTACATAGGACCTTTATTTCTGAAGGGGTGTGAGAGATTTCATTTTAAGTAATTCATTAAATATTTCTTGAGTTTTTATTATACAGCAGGTACCATGCTAGGCTCAGAGATACTTCGTTGACCAATATGGACATGGTCTTTGCTATGGACCTAGTCTTTGGTCTACATAGTGTGTAGACCCACACAGGGTCTACATTCTCATGAGGGAGACACAGAAGAAGATGAATGCACAGGTGTAAAGG
The DNA here is from genome assembly GCA_006408675.1 of Madoqua kirkii. Classification (NCBI taxonomy): domain Eukaryota; kingdom Metazoa; phylum Chordata; class Mammalia; order Artiodactyla; family Bovidae; genus Madoqua; species Madoqua kirkii. The sequence continues at coordinate 36,453 of SJYC01008680.1, forward strand.
AAATGATTATAAATGGTGTTATGTCTACAAAGGAATAAGCAAGAGTCTTGACAGAATAACAGATTGCTTCCTTGGAGTAGGGATTGGACTTTAAAGACATTGAAATTGAAGCTTAAAGGATGAGGAGGAGGTAGTCTTGGGATCGAGGCCATAAGAGTTCCAGAAATGCCTTGAGTGGGTCAGAGGTCAAGTTGGCCAAGTGGGGAAATTGAACACGGTTGGAAAAATCCAAATAATGAACTTAAGAATGCTTGATATATTCTAATTGATAATCTAAGAGAAAGAACATTGATCTATTTTATTAACTTTCTTCTAATTAGGTAGGATGTGTTTTAGGATTCTCTGGTCCAGTGGTTAAAATGGGGGTGCTTTACCTGCTGGGCCCCAGGTTCAGTCCCTGCTCTGGGAACTTAACATCCTGCAGCAGTACAGCATGACCAAAGAAAAAAAAAGAAAAAGAAATATAATTTTTTTTTTAAGCAAAATTCCTAGGATAAGCGTTTGTCAATATTTTTATACAAAATTCACTTTTATAGGTAGATAGTTCCTCTTTTTAAAAATCTTATTTGAAATGTTACTGGTCAGTTAAAAAGCAGAACTAAGTATTTTTTTTTTTTTTTTTTTGAATTAAAGAATAGGTTTTTGTCTCAGTTGTTGTTGGTTTTTTTTTTCCCCCAGAACTTTCAGTTGTAAAACTAAATAATGGGTTGATGAAAACAGTTCAACATTGTTATCTTATATCCCCTCTTTTCCTCTTCTGTAAGTTGCACTCAGATAGACTGGTGATGATCTTTTGGAGGAAGACTAGAAAGTTAAAATAGAAGACAGCTTTGGGAAAATTTTAGTTAGTCACTCCAGTTTGGGTGTTGCTCTTCTAAAGATCAGACATGTTGAAAGAAAGCTTTGTGCCTGTAATAATGAGGGTACAGTCTCAGGAAGTTTTGGAAATTATGCTTGTGGGTAAATTTGATATTATTTGCCATGGATATATTTTTTGGGTGTTATTATGTTGTATAATTTGTGTGTATCTTCATATTTTGTCCATTTTGTTAGCTATCAGCTTGCCCTGAGATTTATTTTAATGTTTAGGGTCTTTTTTTTTTGGTGGGGAGAAGGGAGCCGCTAACTTCTTTGAGCATCTAATCTTGTCCCCCATCCCAATCTATATTTGCACATATAAGATTTTAAACATAATCTCAGGAGATCCCCTCAAAGCCCTTTTGATGGAACCCAAATTAAGGTCCCTCCTGATGTTTAGGATTTGTTGGGAATAAGGAGAGAAATTGGGAAAAGAAAGTTCCTTTCCGTTTGTTCTAGTTGAAGCAGACTGTGGACTTTCCATGTTGGAAAAGTGTTTGGTTATTTTGTTTTTTAAGAATGTACTTTGTTAAGTTGAGGATAGAAATGGACATGAGTATGAGGTGGACTCAAAGCCCCTTATTGCTGAAGGATGTTTTTCTAACCACGTTTGACAGACTAGAGATTTAACAGGCTGCAACCTAAGTGGAGAAAAGAACATAGTACATTGCTGTTCACTGTATGTTCTTCTTTATACCTGTCTCCACTTTTCCCACCTGGAGGTTTGTACAGGTCTTTCTTTTTTCTTAGACTACTCTGTCCTCCAGGCTCCACCTATTGGACTTTTCTTCTTTTCTAGCCAACTAAGGACCCTGTACTCCTTTCCTCGTCTTTGAAACTTTTTCTGCTTTTTCCCCAGGAAAAAACTTTTTCTGCTTTTTCCTTACTTCCTATAAGAAATGGAGTCTGGAGGGGAAAAGAAAGGAGTAAAGGAAAATAGTGTTGGTAATTTGTCAGGAATGTTCTACTTTTATACTTAAGTTATGGGGAACTGCTGAAGGTTTCTGGGCGAGGGACATGATGCCTGCTGTGCTCTGGAAGGTTGGAGAGGAGGTGACGTGTGAACAGGCATCTCTGCTGGAGTGGAGACTCCATGAGGGTGGGCACCATGCAGAGGGTGGGCGTCCCTATTGCTTAGCACATGGTGAGTGAAGCACAAGAAGAGGGCAAAAGAGCTTTGATGACTGTGTATACACCAGCTTTTAGCCTTGGTCTTCAGAGCTGTGCTTCTTAAATTATTTGTGGTGGAGGAGTTTTAAAATCTTCAATATCTTAAGCTGCTTTTGTAAAATTTAAATGAGAGTAGAAAAATTAAATTTAAAGTAGGCTTGTAAAAATGCAGGTCCCATTTTTTGTTACTAGATTCAAGAGATAGGAAATTAACTCTCTAATACTATAATACACTTAATATCTGTACTGATTTCTGTTATACAGTAACAGTTGTGTACTGGGCCTTAGACTGCAGTTTCAGTAGTTCAACTTTAGAGCAATATTTGAAGGGTATGTGTGTGTGTGTACACGCACACACGTGTGCGTATAATAGAGAAGAGGAATACTACCTAATAGCCAAGTGTGTACGTGTTTGAATATTTGTTTTGAACTATGTCTGTCTACTACAAGCAGGTTTAAATAAGAATTTAATTGGCTTTATAGAGTGTTCTTGTTGAAGGAACTCATCAGTGAGGCAGAAAAAAATGTATATCTTAAAACTCTTGCTTTAGGTTTTTAATACGCTTTTGTCTCAAGAAGAGAAAAAATGAAAAGTATGGGTAATTGAAGTCATTGATAGATTTTATTTATATGGAAATATTGGCCTGTTCATTTGGCAGACTGGGATCATTGCTACTGGAGGATGTATTTGATCACAATATTGTGAATTATAGAAGCACTTTGGTTAGGATTTAATATGATTTCAATTTTGAGGGGCAATATTTCTACAAGACTATTATTCACTCTAGAATACTGCTGCTGAACTTCATAAAACTGACACATTTACTGCAGCACATACATATTCTTATTTCTTTGTGTCTGAGTATATCAGTAAGCCCAGAGAAATTCTGAAAATTTGTTCTCAAATTTGTTTGAAATTGGAAGTCACAAGAGCGTTTTATTGTAATCTATGTGTTTTTACAGTGAACTTTGTAGTGAACGATTGACCTTGAAAGCGCTCAGGATTCATAAAGAATTAGAGGGTCAGAGCCTGGGCCCCAGCTGCAGTAAATTACAGCCTAACTGAATATTGATTGCATTCTAGACTGTAGTCAAAAAGAAATCAGCGTTTCAGTGTTCATAACTCAAGGCTTTTAATACTTTCATATGTGAAGGTAGACTAAGTTCTACCAAGAATATTGAGCATTATGGGCTCATAGTCTCCCTTGAGCTGAGAATACTTTCCCAGTCTCTGGTCCATCTCATCTGTTGACCTGCCCTGCACCTGCAGAGTGTCACCATCTCTCGAATGCAGGGGTGTCTAGGAGGAATGGCTGGGTGACGCTGTGCTTAGTCTGTGCCTCTGGGAGAGGGTTTGGAGGACTTACATTTAAATGTTTTAAGTTATGTTGTGGCTTTTTAAATTTGGGGGATTAGTTTCTTAAGGCTAATCAGAGTTAACTATGTCTGGCTTTAGTCATTAAAGCTGTCTGATCACTTTAGTTTAATTGATGCCAGTGAGTTATTTTATGTTTGACATTTCAGTTTCACTTGGAACTTTTACAAATGTTGCTAGCCCTTATTTGAATTTTTTAGCTCTCTATCCTGCAGCTGTGGTTGCACAGTAAGTGAGAGTGATCTTATAATTGTGCTGTCTCTAGTTTTGTTTTATAAACTACTTGAGTCTAATATTCAGTCCAGATGACTTTTATTTTTCTTATTTCTTAGACTGCAACTGGCAACGTGGAAGCAAAAGTAGTGTGCTTTTATAGACGACGAGATATTTCCAACACGCTTATAATGCTTGCAGACAAGCATGCTAGTAAGTTAATTGTCTTTTTCTTGGAAAAAACTTGAAATGTGTTTTGAGTCTCTTTTTGTCGTGATATTAGGAAAAATACTGTGTTACCCATAACTTTTTAGTTTCCCATTTGTTTTCCTATTAGTTTAGATGGGAGTAGGTTTTTTGGGTGACTCTTGGTTTTAGTATGTATATTTTTAGGATGCAACATACATTTATTAATTAGTCAAAAGGTTGAAATAGAAGTTTTTGCAAATAGGCTTTAGCAGACAATCAGGGCAGTGTTTTCTCATCTCCTGTTTTTCACAGTGGTTTGAAGTTTCAATATGAGGAATACTTCAGTGCTATTTTGGAGGACTTTTTCCCCTCCTCTCTGAAACAGCTGGGTTATATTTACATTTTGTAAAATTCTGAGTGTTATTATATGTTTGTAGTAGTAGGTATGTATGGGGAAAAAAGTTTGCTAAAGAAGTGCAAGGTGATAATGGAAAATTCTTGAAGGTAGCAACTCTGAGTATTTCTTTGCAGTTTAATTTTGATTGTGTGCTCTTTCCTCCTAGTCAACAGCTTTGACACATCCTAGCACCCCCTGCCCTCTTTTTTTAAAGCAACAAAGAATCAATAAAGTGATTTAAATTTTAAAAAAGAAGTAAAGTAGTGTAAGTACTTTGTCTTAAAAGCCATTTTGTCCTACAAAACATGTAATGAGATCAAGACCATATGTATGTGTGTTGTTAGTTGCTCAGTTGTGTCTGAGTCTTTGTGACCTCATGGACTGTAGCCCACCAGGCTGCTTTGTCCATGGGATTCTCCAGGCAAGAATACTGGAGTGGGTTGCCATTCCCTTTTCTATATGTATGTGTATTTTTCAGTTTAATACTGTGATGTGTCAGACTCTGGTCTTGGGGATCCTCAAGCTTGTGAAGGGTTTTGGTAATGGGGGAAAGGAGGCTGTTGTGCAGACAGGTTGGTTCTCTGTCTGCATGCGATTTCCCCACTGTGTTGCCAATTTAACCAAGCAGATTGGTTGTCTGTAAATTAAATTCCTACTATATTTTCTGCTGTAGTTTTATATATTTTTAAAAAATTTCTTTCCATTTTTGTAGAGAAAGTGTTAATTATGATATGGGTTATTTTGTAGTATTTACAAATTATATATTGACAGATTCAGGGCAGTTGTATTTGTTCTTCATGTATGAGATCAGCGTATTGCTTTTTAAAATGACATACTAATCAGTTATATACTGTAGCTGAAATCTAAAAATTCAGCATGTCATTAAAGCATGCAAAACTATTTGGATTTTTTTATTCACCATTTACAACATAACGTTAAGAAACATAAAATGTCTCATTGATGTACTTTTGGATTTAGTTTAGCTTCTAATGTAATTAGTCATTGCAAAGGTAGTGAGATGTCAAGATTGTTAGGGAGTCTGCTGACTGCTTGCAGGGCGTCTCAGCATGGCTGCCTTTTGGAGCTGTCTATTTTAGGCTTGTAATAGAAAATCAGATTTTTCAGAATTGATTAGGCTCTTTATATTGGCTCATAGAAATGAAAATCTAAGAAAATTAAGAATCAGTCAAACTACATAGTAGTAGTCATGCAGATTAAAGCAAGACCTGGGTTCAAATTCTGGTTGGTTACTTGCTGCCTGCCTCGGCAAAAATTCTTAACTTCTCATTCATCTGCATAGTCCTTATTTGTAAAATGAGGTTGAAAAAGAATCACCTCATTTTGAATTATGTTTTTGTCAGTTAAGAAAAAATTAAAGGAGGGAATTCCCTAGCAGAACAGTGGTTAGGACTTCACACTTTCATTACTGATGGCCTAGGTTCGATCCCTGTTTGGGGAACTAAGATCCCATAGCCGTATGGCATGGCCAAATAGTAAAAAAAAAAATTGCATACGTTAAGGAAAAAAAATTAAAGGCTAAGGGAAAAATTATGCCAGCAATGATGTGATGACTCAAGGAATGACTTATAATGGGTGCTTAATAAATGTCAGTTTTTCCCCCTCAGTAATTTGTATATCATCTGTTTGGATGGATGGATTCTATCTACATTTACCTGTTTTCTTCCATTGATTTTTATTCTCCAAGTTAACAGTATATCCATGTAAAATAGAGTTAGAGGTGTCAACTATACTTTTGTTTTGATATTGACTAAATCTTCACATGAAGAGAATAAAAATTGCCTGAATGGTTCATGCTTCATAAAGAGAGATTAATGGAGAAAACGTCATATGAAAAAAGAGTCCTGGATGTGGTGCCACTTAATTTTCCTGAATCTCAGTTTTTCCACTTCCTTGTGGACTTCTTTAAAACTTTTTATTGCAGAAAATTTCAAACATAAAAGTACAGGTATAATATACTTGATGTTTTCCATTATTCTCCTTTAACAGTTATTAATGCATGACCAATTAATTCATCTAGACCCCTACTTGTCTCATTATTTTGAGGCTTCTCAGAGATATCTTACTTTTTTATCTGCCTATATTTCAGAATATATTTCTAAAAGATACAGCCTCATCCAGACTTTCAGGAAATGTCAAGAATAGACAAGGAGCTTCTGGATGCTCTTGACTCAGATCCAGCAATTAACATTTTATCATTCTTTATATTTCCTGAACCATTTGAGAGTAAGTGGAGACTTTAGAGTGTTTTTCCTAAATGTACTAGAATTCTTTTACATAACCACAGTTTAGTGTAAAGGTCTCAGGAAACCTAGTATTTACAACAAAACTATTATCTCATTCACAGTCCTTATTCAGATTTCATGTCTCAGCAGAGTTCTGAGTAGCTATGTATTTTTCCTTAGTCCAGGATAAAATCCAGAATCACACACTGTGTTTTATTGTTGAGTATCCTTGATAATGGAATCAGTTCCTCAGTTTCTGTGATTTTTGACCTTAACATTTTTGAAAAAAGTAGGTCAGTTATTTTGTTGAATATGGTTCAGTTTGTGTTTGTGTAGTGTTTCCTCATCATTAGATTCAGGTTATGTGTTTTTTTGGTAGGGATGCTGCAGTGATGTGTCCTCAATCCATAATGGTGATACTAGGTTTGATTACTTGGTTAAGGTGGTATTCCTTTGTATCCAGTAAGTTATTTTGAGGGAGGTACCTGGCAACTGGGCTTCCCTGATAGCTCAGTTGCTCTCAGAGAAGAATCCGATGCAATGCAGGAAACCCCAGTTTGATTCCTGGGTCAGGAAGATCTGCTGCAGAAGAGATAGGCCACCCACTCCAGTATTCTTGGGCTTCCCTTATGGCTCAGCTGGTAAAGAATCTACCTGCAGTGCGGGAGACCTGGGTTCGATCCCTGGATTGGGAAGATCCTCTGGAGAAGGGAAAGGCTACCCACTCCAGTATTCTGGCCTGGAGAATTCCATGGGCTGTATAGTCCATGGGGTCACAAAGAGGTGGATGTGACTGAGCGACTTTCACTTCACTTCACCTGGCAACTACGTAAATATCTTGCTTTTGGTCCAACATTAGTGCGCTTGTTTTCGCATCCATTGATCATTTAGGATTCTGTAAACATTGGTATCCTCAAATACCTAGTTGGTTTTCACATTTTTCTTTTACAGTATTTTTTCATTTTTATAATTTGTTTACATCAGGATCAGAATAAGGTGATTGGTTAGTAAGACTCTTAACTTTTATTTTTCCTCATCCATTTTAATAATTGATAAATACTTCATATAGCATAAAATACAAGCTTTTAAATTGCACACTTTAGTAGTTTTCTCAAAGCTTCATACCCATCACCACTGCTAACTTCAGATTATTTCCATCACCCCCAAAAAAAAGAAGCCAGTTACTCCCTATTCTCCCTTTCTGTCAATCCCTGGCAACCTCTGATGTACTTTCTATCTCTATAGAGTTGCCTTTTTCTGGACATTTCTTATTAATGAAATCATATAGCTTGTGTTTTTTTTTGTATCTGGCTTTTTACTTAGCATAATGTTTTCAAGTTTCTTCCATTTTATAGTATGAAATACTTCATTCCTGTTTATAGCTAAGTGATATCATATTGGGTGGATGTACTACATTTTGTTTATTCACCAGTTGATGGGCATTTGTATTGTTATGAACATTTCTGTACAAGTTTTTATGGGGACATCCCTAAGTCTTTTAATCTATGGATACATATTATTTCACATTCTATCTCAGTATTTTGTTGACGATACCAGGTGGTTCATCCTGTTGAGTTGTCTTTGCCTTGGAGTTTGTTGACTGCATCTCTGTTGTGTCCTGTACTATGTTTAGCTGTACATGGATAGTTAGATCCAGATTCTAGAGGGTCAAAAATCTAGGGGGTGGGGGGTAAAAGATCACTTCATGGGTAGCATTGTGTACTTCTGTTATGAGGTCTATAATATATTTTGCCTGTCTCTTTTTAATAGCATTTTACTTTGAAATAATATAAGATTTACAAAAAAATTTATTAAAAACATTACCAGGAATTCCATATGCTCTTCATTCAGATTCCCCAAACGTTAACAATTTTACTATATTTATTCCGTTATTCTGTCTTGTTTATTGTTTAGCCACTCAGTCATATCTGACTCTTTGCGACCCCATGGACTATAGTCCACCAGGTTCCTCTGTCTATGGCATTTCCTAGGCAAGAATACTGGAGTGGGTTCCCATTTCTTTCTCCAGAGGATGGATCTTCCTGACCCAGGGATTGAACCTGTGCCTCCTGCATTGGCAAGTGGACTCTTTATCACTGAGCCACCAGGAAAGCCCATTGATTTTATGTACATGTTAATATATTCGAATTGTCTGAAAATAAATGGATATACTTCCCCTAACCCCTAAAGATAACTTCAGTGTGTATCTTCTAAGAATGAGGGCATTCTCTTTCCCAACATCAGCATGATGATACATGAACTTACCCAGATTTTGTAAAATTTCCTACCAATGCCTTTTATAACAAAAAATTAAAAATTTTTAATTTTCTTTTTTTGTGGAGATATAAAAACTGGAAAATTCTGAAAGAGATGGGAATACCAGATCACCAGACCTGCCTCTTAAGAAACCTGTATGCAGGTCAGGAAGCAACAGTTAGAACTGGACACGGAACAACAGACTGGTTCCAAATAGGAAAAGGAGTACGTCAAGGCTGTATATTGTCACCCTGCTTATTTAACTTCTATGCAGAGTACATCATGAGAAATGCTGGGCTGGAAGAAACACAAGCTGGAATCAAGATTGCTGGAAGAAATATCAGTGACCTCAGATATGCAGATGACACCACCCTATGGCAGAAAGTGAAGAGGAACTAAAAATCCTCTTGATGAAAGTGAAAGAGGAGAGTGAAAAAATTGGTTTAGAGCTCAACATTCAGAAAACAAAGATCATGGCATCTGGTCCCATCACTTCATGGGAAATCGATGGGGAAACAGTGGAAACAGTGTCAAACTTTATTTTTTGGGGCTCCAAAATCACTCCAGATAGTGACTGCAAAGCTCAACATTCAGAAAACAAAGATCATGGCATCTGGTCCCATCACTTCATGGGAAATCGATGGGGAAACAGTGGAAACAGTGTCAAACTTTATTTTTTGGGGCTCCAAAATCACTCCAGATAGTGACTGCAGCCATGAAATTAAAGATGCTTACTCCTTGGAAGGAAAGTTCTGACCATCCTAGATAGCATATTAAAAAGCAGTTCTTTGCCAACAGAGGTCCGTCTAGTCAAGGCTATGGTTTTTCCAGTGGTCATGTATGGATGTGAGGGTTGGACTGTGAAGAAAGCTGAGTGCTGAAGAATTGATGCTTTTGAACTGTGGTGTTGGAGAAGACTCTTGAGAGTCTCTTGGACTGCAAGGAGATCCAACCAGTCCATTCTAAAGGAGATCAGTCCTGGGTATTCTTTGGAAGGACTGATACTAAAGCTGAAACTCCAATACTTTGTTCACTTCATGCAAAGAGTTGACTCACTGGAAAAGACTCTGATGCCGGGAGGGATTGGGGGCAGGAGGAGAAGGGGACAACTGAGGATGAGATGGCCGGATGGCATCACTGACTCGATGGACATGAGTTTGAGTGAACTCTGGGAGTTGGTGATGGACAGGGAGGCCTGGTGTGTTTCGATTCATGGGGTTGCAAAGATTTGGACATGACTGAGCGACTGAAATGAAATCATTGACTCGTTGATGATTACTTTAATTCATTTATTCATCAAGGCTGTAAAAATTATGCATTTAAAACTATCATTCCCTCGTGTATTGGGTGGAATATTTCTGTAAAGAGAAATATTCCCTCTCTCAACTATCAGATTGTTCTTCTGGTTTAGATCTTATAAGAAAAATAAGCTTGATGAGGTTTTTGCCCTTTTTAGTTACCAGTTTTTCAAAAATAATACAGTGGTTCCTGGGCTTCCCTGGTAGCTCAGCTGGTAAAGAATCCACTTGCAAATGCAGGAGACCAGATTCAACCCCTGGGTTGGGAAGATCCCCCGGAGGAGGGCATGACAGCCTACTCTAGTATTTGTGCCTGGAGAATGGACTGAGGGGCCTGGTGGGATACAGTCCATGGGGTCGCAAAGAGTTGGACATGACTGAGCAACTAAGCACACAGGACAAAGTGGTTCCTGGCATTCTCCAAAGATCGCCAATTTACTTTTTTAGTTTCATCATGAGTGCAAGTGTTTGTCCATATTTGATATTTTCAGTTATCTTCATTGACACTCAAGTTGTCTTATCTTTAGCTAGTGGGGCTTATTCCTGGAGTCATTTTGAAATGATCCCAGTGGTCTTTATTATCTTATTTTCTGATATCATAGGATGTTTCAGGCTCATCTTTTATGCTTCTTGCCCTGAACCTTTGTCTCCAGAGTCCTGATTGCTTTTACTGGGAAATGGCCTTGGAGACCACAGTCTGGTATTAAGATGGATCTTTGAGAGAGGGTGATGCTGTTCCTAGGTTGTTGTGCATTTAACAGAATGTGTTATTTTGTGGTATATTCTTCAGAATGAAAAGAAATCCTACTTGAGTACTTGTTACTGATTCTTCTTTTCTAAGGTAATTTCACTGGAAGCTGGCATATGTACTTTTGAGTTTTAAAAGCAGCTGTCGTTCCCTTAATCTAGAAGAAATGGAATTTCTCATTAAATGAGTGATACCAGTTTGGTATGGATTTGGTTCTCAGGACTGGATTCTTTGAAAATGAATAATTTCATCTATACTCTTTCACTTAATTTTAGATGTTTTTGACAAATTATTATGTATTGTGATTTTTAAAATGTAAAGCTTTAGAAAGTTAAACTTTGTTTCACTTTCCTTTTTAACCTGAGAGGCCAAAGGGTAAAGTGTTTTCTGTACTTGCAGCTGTCTTGCTTCCTTAGTTTTCTGCCCAACTCTTGAGTTGTGTCACTCACTCTGGGCTGCAGTTCGGACAGGGACAGATGGCTCAGATGAGGATAGTTCTGCTACTTTCTAGTGCTTGCTCTGCTTGGCACTACTTTTCTCTTCCGACACCCACATGTGTGGAGCTTTGTGGAAGGAGAAAAGAAAGGAAAATGGGGAGATTTTATTCTTACTCAGATTTGTAAAACCACAATTAGCTGTTGGAGAGAATCAGAGAGTTGATCCTGCCTACCTTAGTCCTGTTCATAAAGTGTATCAACTTAACTGATGTTTCTGACACTTTTGTGTTACTGTAAATCGAGTCAGAAAGCAGGGTTGACATTAATCTTAAAGTTTTAAATAATAAGACGCTATGGGATATGATATTGTTAGGCAGTAAGGTTGTGATTTCTTGAAGGTGAAAGGTGAGGTGACTTCTATACCCAGTTCTAATCACCACCTAGTCTGAGTCATATGCTCTTACAAAATGTTTTGGTGTCAGAGGGCATATTGGGAACTTTGTTTTTTAAGATTCATGAAGTATATGATTCAGAGTTTTAAAAAGATATAGAATGTTTAATGTCTTAAATAATTTTGGGACTAAAATGGGATTTTATTAAAAAGTTGACAGTTCTTTTTAAAAGATTTAGAACCAGTAATCACAATTGATTCTTACATGATAGTACCAAAATTGGATGTTTTAAATACATGAGTTCTGTCCTTTCCAGCTTTCTTTCCTGGCCTTAGCACACAGTTTGTGCATTCTGAGTGCTTAGTGTTAAGTTTTTTAATGTTGAGGCCATGGCTTTGGTTATCTCTCCAGGGTTCATGGGTCTTGTTCATTATAGTTGCTTCAAAAGTGTTTGTAGCTTTGAGTTTAACAGGGGAACAAATATAAAGAACAACCAGGCTACCAGTTGTTTTGATTTAGCATCTTGGTTGGCTGAAAATAATCTGTGCTGGTTTTAAGATATGGCCCTTAGCTTCTTTGGCATTCCTTCCATTGGTGGGTGGAGTCCATGTCCTCTCCCCTTGGATCTGGGTGAGGTGGTAGAAGTAATGCTGTGTAACTCTCGAGGCTAGGTCATAGAAGGCCATGCAGCTTCTACTTGGTTTTCTTGTAAGGTTTGCTCTCAGACTATTTCTGCTGGAACTCAGCCATTCTGTCAGTACATGGAGTCTGCATTGTACAGACTACATGGAGAGGCCATTTGTAGGTCCCAGGTGCTGTCTGAGCCCAGGTGCCACACACATGCCTGGAGAAGCCACCAGCTGATTTAGCCCCAGCCATTTGAGTTCATGTGGAGGTTCCAGTCACTGTGAGCAAAGACAAGAGTTCTGTGCTCGGGCCCTATCTGAATTCCTCACCCACTGAACATGTGAGGAAAGGAAAACGGTTGTTTTGTGCCATTAAGTTTTGGGGTGATTTGTAACTCAACAATAGATGATGTAACTGCAACAGGCTCATAATAAGTTTTCCTGTTATGGCATATTTTCAGTGACAGCTTAAAATCAATGTCTAAGCTTATGACTGCCTACTAGAAGTATTTAATGAATTATTAGTTTTCTTTAAGGAAACTTACTTTCTTTTGACAGATTGATTAAATGAAGAGATCTTGCCCCTGTGCCTTACTCCTTCTTTACAAATGATTTTTGGCCACACTGAGCACATCAGAAAAAATGCCCTCTTTATTATTCTGTAGTGAAATTTATTGATCATATAACTTATACATAATGTAAAAACAAAACTAAAACTCAGTATTATAGTATTATGTTCTAAACTTTAAAAAGAGAAGACATTTGTACCAGTAGAATATTCTGTAATATAATAGGATCGCATATACTGTATTTCAATATGTGTGAATGCTGAGGCATGACAGTAGTGGGAGATACAATGAAATTGTGAAATGTTGGTCCAGAATTACTAGCAGTGCAGCAGTTATAAAGTAGATTGATATTTTGTACTAGGAACTCTAATATTTGCTGAAATTTTTCAAAATGGTACTATTGGTATGTTCTGAACAAAATGAAATACAGTCTTGCCCCTTTTTACGTGATGGCCTCATTGCTGGAAAAGTCAGTTATATTAAAACCATACCTCAAATATTTTGTGTTTTCATATATTCCCTGTAGCTTAGAGAGTTAAGAATCTGCCTGCAGTGTGGGAGATGTGGGTTTGGTACCTGGGTTGGGAAGATCCCCTGTAGGACGGCATAACAACCCACTCCAGCATTCTCGCCTAGAGAAAATCCCCGTGGACAGAGATTCATGGCGGGTTACAGCGTTGTGAAGAGTTGGACCTGACTGAGTGAATAAGCACATACATAAAATGGAACTTGCTCTAGTCTCAGAGTACAGAATCGTGTTTTTCACTCACATAAATTCACACAGAGGAACTTGCATGCTGGTCCAGTGGCTAAGACTCTGAGCTCTCAGTGCAAGGGACCTGGGTTTAATACCTGCTTGGGGAACTGGATCCCACAGGCTGCAACTAAGAGTTTGTATGCCACAAATAAAAATTACATATGCCACAACTAAAAAAAATATTGCATGCCACAGCTAAGACCCAATGTGGCTAAATAAATAAATATTTTTTAAAATTCCAAAAAAAGAAAATGTCTAGAGGGACATTTCAAAGTCATGTGAATCATGGACTGTGCTTTGCTGTATCCCTGTATGTCTATGGGATTTCTAACATCCTTGTCTTCTGTCTATGAAATGTTAATACTGCTCCCATTGTGATAGTACTGTCTACCCATCTCGCCCTTCCAAAGGAGTCCTTGGGTTATGGAGTGGAACCATGGCACTAAACACATTTTCATAAAACAAAAGTTGTAGCTCATTGTTGACTAATATATTTGCTAATGTTCACCATAATACTGGGACCATGGAAGTTACTCGGCATGTACAAATTAAACAACAGAAAACTCTTAATATTTTCCCTAATTCCCCCAAATTAAAAATTAAAGTTGCAAACAGTAAAAAAGTTATTTATATTCAGCTAGGATTGATACTGTCTTGACCTAGAAGGTAAAAGAGAATTTGGCAGTGCCTGGTAAATTAAAGCTCAGTATTTTTATCATTGCATACTAATCGTAGACAAGTGCCCAAAGAAGTGTGCCTTGATAATAACAGCAACAACAAAAGAGAGAAGCATGTGTCCAGCAGTAAGATATTGAACTAAGTAATAAATCAACTTTGTTCATATTCTGGAGTGCCTTGTAGCCATTTAAATGAATACATAGATTTGTGTGTATCATCATGGACAGATGGCACAATATATAATTGAATTAAGTAGTTTAGATGAATTTGTAGGATATAACTTTGAAACATATAAAGTAAAATTTTATAAACATTAATGTGTGAATTTCAATATATGTATGTGTATGTACATGGTATTCATGTACATATTAACCTTGTAAAACAAAAACAGTTATAAAGAATATTCAGAATAAGGAAATGTTTTGAGAAATTGAGATGCTTATTGAAATAAAATAGTGAATGAATAATAAATACTACTAGATTTAAGTAATAAAATGAAAGAAAGGAATAAATTATTAAAAAGTAGTACACTTCCCTAGAGAAGAAGGGCAAGAATCTTTAGATTCAATGGATGAAAGAAAAATACTTCATTTTAGGACACTAAAGAAAAATTGAGGATCCTAAAGTTTTTATAGAGAAAGTTATCAATGAAGGAATGAGGATCAGATTTCTTCAGTACATACTAGAAGAGCAAGTTATTTAAAGTTGAGAATTCAATAACTGTGAATTGCCACATAAAGGTATTTTCAACACATAAGTATTATATCAATCAATAATTTAGGAATAAAATTCCAGACTATTCAAACATTAGAAATGAGAAAGAGAAAATAAAAGTCTTCTGAAAGTCTGACATTTTGAGAACAGGGAAGAAGTAAAAGTTTTCTAAAACTTTTCTTAGAAAGTTTTGAGAAAGTTTATATTAGTTATAACTTTTAGTGATAACCAATGGAAAGATGCAAATAAATCATTTGAGGATCTTCCCTGATGGTCCAGTGGTTAAGAATCCCTCTTCTAAAGTGGGAGATGTGGACTTGATCTCCGGTTGGAGAACTGGGATCCCACATGCTGTGGGGCAACTGAGCCCAGCCGCCACAGCTATAGAGAAGCTCATGAAGATCCCATGTACATCAGTGAAGATCTTGAGTGTTGCAACTAAATTTCAATGCAGCCAAATAAATAAATGTTAAAATCATTGGATAAAAGAAAAATCACTTGATTTTACAATACTTCATCTACATTACTAGATTAATAGATGAGGTTAAAGTGAAAGTCAGTCAGTCTTGTCTCTTTGCAACCCCATGTACTATATAGTCCATGGAATTCTCCAGGCCAGAATACTGGAGTAGGTAGCCTTTCCCTTCTCCAGGGAAGCTTCCCAACCCAGAGATCGAACCCAGGTCTTCTGCAATGCAGGCGGATTCTTTACCAGTTGAGCCACAAGGGAAACCCAAGAATACTTGGGTGAGTAGCCTGTCTCTTTTCTCCAGTGGATCTTTTACCAACTGAGCAATCAGGGAAGCCCAGATGAGGCTGAAATGGTCCTAAATAGGCCCCCACTCAGCAGGAAAAGGAAAGAGAACAATAAAGTAACAGAAGAGGACCAGAATGAGCCCAAACAGATCAGTGACCAAATGTGTGAATGGCATAAGCTCTGTGAAGAGACAGACTGGTAATTCCTAACACTCATATACAAAAGATGCCTAAAGAAAACTTTAACAAGTAGCGAAAAGCAGGAACTACACAAAAATTTTTTCCCCTCAAACCTGCACTCTTAGCAGTGAAAGAGCTGAGTCCTAACCACTGGACTGCCAGGGAATTCCTTACAAATAATATTCTGTTCAAAGGCAAGGAAGTAAAAACTAAAAGTAACAATAAAAGGAAAATAAGCTATGTTACAATCCGGTTTGGTAATTTAAGAAACATGTTTATGTATGCCTTTGTGTTGGAGAAATAAAACCTGCAATTGTGAATGATTCCAAAAAGAATGACAGTGAAAATGGTAATCTTAGAAACCTCTGGGTTGAGGCCAGAGTCATAGGAAAATTTAAAGCTTTCAAAGCAACCCTTGAATGAAATGACTAAAAATAACTATTAAAGCCAGGCACTCAAGGTAGAATTGAAAAATATATGTAAAAAAAGGAGTTAAATATAAAAGCAAAAATTTTAGGGAAAAATGTAGAAGTTACAAAATCAAAAGCTGGTTTTTTAAATATTAATTTTTCCCCAAATTAATCTGTTAGTCCAAGGCAATCCCAATCAAAATCCCGGTAGGACTTTGTATGGAACTTGGCAAGGTGCTTCTGTCATATACTGGGAGAAGAATAAAAGCAGAAAAGTAGAAAATTTGTCTTGTTTTCTGGTAAATGCTTTTAAGGTTACATGCAGGTTTTCTTTGAGAACCTGTGGTCATCTCCCCTAGGTTTTGCCGTGTAATGCTTTATTATTCACTTCTGAGGTGTCTGAATTTTTCAAACAAATGTAGAAGAGCACAATGAACTTGCATTTAATCATCACTTGTCTTCAGTTAATCAACATAAGCTTATTTCATTGACACCCTGCTTTCTCCACCTCAGACCCCCAACTCAAATCTCAGCACATACTTTCTTTGTAAATACATCTTTTTAAACCTAATATTTATTTATTTATATGAATAGGCTTAGTTTGTCTGATCTATTTATTACTAATCTTAATTATTTCTGTTAATTTTATTGGTCCATTTGTCCTTGCATTTCTAATAGATTTTGGTCTTGAAATAACGATGCCAGGTGCTTAAAAAGTTTGATCTTGAGATGGATTCTTTTTAAATATAATAGAAAATATTTTTCACTAATATGTCTTCAGTTAATCAACATAAGCTTATTTCATTGACACCCTGCTTTCTCCACCTCAGACCCCCAACTCAAATCTCAGCACATACTTTCTTTGTAAATACATCTTTTTAAACCTAATATTTATTTATTTATATGAATAGGCTTAGTTTGTCTGATCTATTTATTACTAATCTTAATTATTTCTGTTAATTTTATTGGTCCATTTGTCCTTGCATTTCTAATAGATTTTGGTCTTGAAATAACGATGCCAGGTGCTTAAAAAGTTTGATCTTGAGATGGATTCTTTTTAAATATAATAGAAAATATTTTTCACTAATGCTTTTTACTTTGAATTCCATTTTTTTCTGTTATTAATTTGGCCATGTGCACTGAAATCTTAGTAGCCTGACCAGGAATCAAACTCAGGCCCCCAGCAGTTGAAGTACAAGAGTCTTAGCCACTGGACTGCCAGGAAATTCCCTTTTCTAATGTTATTGCTATTCCTATTTTTGTGGTTACTAGCATTTGTCTAGTTTATAAATTTTTTTATTTTTAATTTTTAAAAATTTATTACTTTTATTATTTTTAATTAATTAATTAATTTTAATTAGAGGACAAGGGCTCAAAGGGTAAAGCGTCTGCCTGCAATGCAAGTGACCTGGGCTCAATCCCTGGGTCAGGAAGATCTCCTGAAGAAGAAAATGGCAACCCAATCCAGTACTCTTGTCTGGAAAATCTCATGGATAGAAGAGCCTGGTAGACTACTGTCCATGGGATCACAAAGAGTCAGACACAACTGAGCAACTTATCTCTCTGTTGACTGGTTTGATCTCTTTTCAGTCCAAGGGACTTTCAAGTTTTCTCCAACACCACAGTTCAAAAGTATCAATTCTTCAGTGCTCAGCTTTCTTTATAGTCCAACTGTCACATCCATACATGACTGCTGGAAAAACCACAGCTCTGACCAGATGGACTTTTGTTGACAAAGTAATGTCTCTGCTTTTTAATATGCTGTTTAGGTTAGTCATAGCTTTTCTTCCAAGAAGCAAGTGTTTTTTTTAAATTTTATGGCTGTAATCACCATCTGCAGTGATTTTGGAGCCCAGAAAAATAAAGTCTCTCACTGTTTCCATTGTTTCCCCAGCTATTTGCCATGAAGTAATGGGACTAGATGCCATGATCGTAGCTTTCTGAATGTTGAGTTTTAAGCCAACTTTTTCACTCTCCTCTTTCACTTTCATCAAGAGGGTCTTTAGTTCTTCTTCACTTTCTGCCATAAGGGTGATGTCATCTGCATATCTGAGGTTATTGATATTTCTCTCAGCAGTCTTGATTTCAGCTTGTGCTTCATCCATCCCAGCATTTCTCATGATGTACCTTGTATATAAGTTAAATCAACAGAGTGACAATATACAGCCTTGATGTACTCCTTTCCCAATAAATGTCTGACTTACTGTTCTTCTATAGGATATTGTTCAGAAGCTTAACATATTATTTGGCCTGTGAATATATAAGATCAGTGTGCTGTTTGAAAAGTAGAATGGGTATTGTTCAAAACAATCTGAAAGCCACAATAGGATATTTATTTATCACCTATTACTTTTATATGGAGAAGGAAATGACAACCCATTGCAATATCCTTGCCTGGAGAATCCCAGGGATGGAGAAGCCTGATGGGCCATCTATGGAGTCTCACACAATCGAACACGACTGAAGCAACTTAGCAGCAGCAGCTTTTATAAAATATGCTAAAGAAAAAGCTGTGACAATTCTAAAAATGTTTACTCTTTTGAAACATGTAATTTTACTGTTATATTTAAATAATTTATCCTGAAACCATTCCATGCCCTCCCCTGTTTTAAATAAAATACTGTGTGTGAAATATCTAGCATATTGTTTGGATAGCAGAAAAACTAAAGGACCAAGCAGAAACGACCAGTGTCCTCAAGGGAATGATTGTTGTTAGGAGCTAGATAAAAATCTAATTACCTGCCTTGGGCTGGAGCCAGCCAGCTGTAAAGCAGGTCTGCACCCTGAACTAAGGGCATGATTTATCTCCGAACCTCACGCACTGCTCAACCTGGACACGGAGATTTAAAGTTTCCAGCTATATAGATTGGGCATCCAGGAGCTAGGATTAAGGAAGATTGCTATATCACAGAAATCAATATAGCATGCAGATCTTGACTTGCATTTGCAATATATAAGTGATATAGAATTTTGCAATTTAAAAATTACTGTAAAGTTTAATGGGACTTGATATTTTCTTTTTTGAAGTCTTTTCAATTCTAATGTGATCTAAAATGTGTTTAACCAAGGAAACTTAACCAGGAAGGTAGAGCATTTCCATAAGAATATCAGCTGACTGCCAGAGCATTTATTTCCTTTTCAGATTGTAGGTTGTGTATTTCATACTCATTCTGAACTTGCCTCATATTTTTTTTTAAAGCTAAATTACAAAGGTAATAAACAATTACTAATGTTAGTTAGCAAACCTGTTCAGGAAGCAATCCTGGTGCAAAGAAAATGCTGAGAGATGTAGGAAACTAGTAATGGGTTGGTTGAAATCATGAAGGTTTTTTTTTTTTTTTAAAGAATATTATGTTTTTTAAACCACATAAAGCTGAGTTTTTGTTTGTTTTGCTTTTTATCTTTTTACACTTGTTCTGAAAATCTTGAACTTCAGTAAGAACATTTAATCCTTTTACCTGTAGTTACATTTTAATTCCTCTGTATGTATGTGTGTTTTCTCCTTCCTTCTGTTGGTTTTATCACATTGTCTATTTGTCAGGGAGGTATTCATCCTATTTATACGCTTACAGTTTTTCTCACATTTTTATTTATTTTACTTGTTAAAACTTTTTGCTTTTAGAAAGGTAATATTTGATTATGAATCAACAATTAAAAAGTACAAAAGTGGGGCTTCCCTGGTGGCCCAGTAGTTGAGATTCACCTGCTGATGCATGGGTTTAATCCCTCCTCTGGGAGCGTCCCACACGGCATGGGGACGTTAGCTATGGCATGGAGCAGCTAAGCCCATGTGCCAGAGTGGTTGAGCCCACACGCCTCAGCTGTTGAAGACCCTGAACCCAAAAGCCCATGCTCCGCAACAAGAGAAGCCTCCACAGTGAGAAGCCCATGCACCGCAGCTAGAGAAAGCTTACGCACAGCAATGAAGACTCAGCACAATAAAGAAATCCTAAAAAGAAAAAGACAAAAATATACTCAACGCAGAAACTCCTCATATCAGGGGACTCAGTTCTCCGCCACAGAACACCATTATTCCTAATTTCTAGTGTCTTTTCCACAGAAAATCAGTGTATGTATACACATACTTTCCCCCAACTTTTTTCTTATTACGGAAATGATTGTATAGTACAGTGGCTTTCATATTTTTTGCTTTAGAATTTCCCTTAATAATTTTAAAACGTTTTATTTCCTTAATACATTTGAAAGTTGACATCTAAAATTTTTCACCAAAAGATTTAAATAGTTGCAGAGAGAAAGTATCCGGTGTGTTGTAGACAGTGACATTTAAAAATGCATGACTAGGGAATTCCCAGCTAAGGACTTCATGCTTCCACTGCTGGGGGCCTGGTTTGATCCCTGGTCACAGAACTAAGATCCCACAAACCACATGGCCAAAAAAAGAAAAAACAATTTGCCGACTGTCACAGGTTAAAAAAACAGCATGAAGAAGCTCTTAAACAGTTTGAAATTTTATGCGATCCATTTGTCTCTTTAAGTTCATTTCCACTTTGCTTTCTCTGCAGAATTTTAGCCTAATGTATTTTATGCTTGAAAGTTTTCTTTATATGATACTGTTTTCTGCAACAAAAATTTTACTTCAATTAAAACCACTTTGATGTCTTGAGTTTGTAAGACTCAGTCTTAATTTCTTTTGGACTTATTATAATTATAGTATAAATAATTGCTAAAAATGTAATTATTCATTATTTAAATGTTCATAATTACTAAACACAAAAGTACATTTTCATTGGAAATCAAGATGGGTGGGGGCTTCCTCTCACCTCATTCAGTTAAGGCATCCTTGCATTGCTAGAATGAGAGGTTTGGTATTTTGTTCCTGATTTTTATGTTTATAAATGTTGGTTCTGACAAATTTACTTCATTTAAATAGATGAGATGGTGGCATTTTGCTCATTTATTCATTTTTCAAATATATTTTGAGCTCCTCCTACGTTATGGACACTCTTCTAAGCTTGGATGATAAGCATTGAACAAGCAGAAATCCCTGCCCTCAGAGTCTCTTTGTTCTTCTGAGTTGTATGTGAAAAATCATGTAGTGGTTTTACATCAAAAGTTATTTTTAATGACTTAGCAGCTGACAATTCAATTATGTCCTCCTTCAGTCTTGTCAAAAGCAGAGAATTTGAAACCAGTGGAGCTGGAAGAGGTTTGTTAACCAGTCATCAGTTATTCACGATCTCATTTTCTGAGAAGCAGAATGAAAAGGCTTTACCAAAGACCTAACAAATGACTGTTAATTATATTTCTTATTCTTTGACCTGTGTAGATATTATCACTTAGGGTCTACCAGTTAAACAACTAGTTGGAGATTTTACATATATGTAAATATATAATATCCTATACACATAATGTAATCTCCAGCTGGTTTATATAAATATATAAAGAGATTCGTTGCAAGTAATTCACTTAAATGATTGTGGGGCTGGCCAGGTGAAATTTTTTCTTTCTTATGGAAATCTGAGTTTTCCTCCTGAGACCCTTCATTTGATTGAATGAAACCCACCCAAGTTATTGAGGAGAATTGCCTTTACTCAAATTCAGCTGATGTTAATCATATCTACATAATACTTTCACAGCAACACCTAGTTAGAATTTTAATAGCTAGGGACTATAGCTTAGCCAATGTGACACACAAAACTAACCATCATATAGGAACCTTATTTAAAACAGTATGCTTAGAAAAGTTTGGGGAAGTTGAAATAATGTTCATTTGAATATACCTTTGCATTTTTAATTTTACTCTGATAAAATGTTTGGATCTAATAACTGAGCACACACACACTTATATGTTTAAATATATAACAAATTGATGAATAGAGCATAATATGATCTGTATTTAATATATTTTCATCAGATTGTTGGAGTTGTGGATTTCATTTATTCAGTGGAAAATGACTACCAGTAAAACTTTAATGGCAAAGCCAATCCTTATTGACAGAAACCAGGCAGCTAGATCACCCTTTCTGTCAGAAAGTCTCGTTTTTCCAATTTTAATAAATGAGTACTGTGTGTCCCCAAGGCAACCATCTCCTGAATTCTAAGATAGATTCCTGGATAACACTCAGAGCCTTGCTGTGATAGGCTAAGGACTTAAGCATTTTTTACAGACTCCCTTTTTTTCCCCCCCTTCTTGGGACTGTTTTCACAGAAGTGTTTTTTGCTGTTTCTTTCTTTCTTTTTTTGGGGGTGCAACACACTGTATGTAGGATCTTATACATACAGTGTATATATACACTGTTCCCCTCTCTCCTCCACCAGGGATCAAACCCGGGATCCCTATATTGTAGGTGTGAAGTTCAACTACTGGAACACCAGGGAAGTCCCAGGAGTGGTATATTTTTTGATTACCATTCAGGGGTTGGAGAAAATGAAGTCTTTAATTGTTCGTATATCTATCAGTAGACACTGCTAAGAGCAAAACTGTTGGAAGAGAGAAGGGAAAATAGAGCAATAACAGAAAACTGTCCTGGTATTCAAAGAACCTTTTCTTGTTTTCAGTTTTTGTGCTTTGACCACAGATGTTATTAGCAGTAATAAGGCTAAACATATTTGACTTCTAGATGTTTGTGGTATATTCTTGTGTAGTTTTACGGTATGAGTACATAGCCATAGGTCTTAGACTGTGAAGTATGTAGGAGCATAGACCTCAGCCTTACACTCTCCTTTAAAAAAAAAAAATTTTGGCCATGCTGCCTGGCATGTGGAATCTTAGTCCCCAGCCAGGAACTGAACCATGAAAGTGTGGAGTCTTAACTACGGGGCTGCCAGAGAGGCTCCAGTACTCTTCTTCTTTGAACCCACATCCAAGTGTGGCTAATTTGAGACACTGAGTCCTAAATCCATCTGTCCCTGGAGAACCTTCTCAGTCTTTTCCAGGCAGCTACTACTGGTTGATTGGAGTTGGCACAAAGATCTATTTTTTGTCACTGCCTTAAAAGTAATAAACATTCGTTCATGAGGACATTTTTCTCATGCTGTTTTATAGTGTTTCTTATTTTTGTAAATGACATTTTACAATTAGCAATAATGCCAAGTTTGTGTCTCATTAACCAGGTTATTATCAACTGTAAATATTACAGAGGTATATTGTTTGGCAAGTTAATTATGTTTTATGATACACATTTTCTTTTTGATGTTACCTTGAATGTTAATGGCTGCTATTATCTTTTTAAAGCAAGTACTATATTAATACTTTAAAATTGATGTCACATTGCTTATTGATTATTAAATGAGGCATTCCAGTAATTAAATGAAGATATTCCAATAATATCCAATAGATACTCTTAAACGTCTTTAAAGGCCTTGGGTTAGCTTAGTTTGTGGGCTGGAAGGATATAGATGTCATGTTTTATATTTTCATATGACTGGTGAAGGAATATCATTTTTGTAGTCAGAGTAGCTAGATTGGCTAATCTAAAATTTTCCACAGGCTATCTTTAAAGAAGAATCATTCCACTGAAGTATATATATTGAATTCTGTACCTTCCTACTGCTATGTCTATTTCTACGAGGCTTTTTTCTTTATATATTGCCCTTCATTTGGAATGGGACTTCCCTGGTGGCTCATTGATAAAGAATCTGCCTGCCAGTGCAGGAGACACAGGTTCGATCCCTGGGTCAGGAAGATCCCCTGGAGAAGGAAATGTCAACCCACTCTCCTATTCTTGCCTGGAGAATTCCATGGACAGAGGAGCATGGTAGGCTATGGTCCATGAGGTTGCATAGAGTCAGGCATGTCTTAGCAACTAAACAATGACAACATAGCCAGAAAGTTGGAAAATGGTCTCCTAAAGCCTTATCCAAGCTTTTAGAAGTCTTATCAAGAAGCTGCTGATGCCTGCTGCATTCTTGACATCTAGGAACTTGGAGAATGGACCTTGCTTCATAAAAAGCCTCACCTTCTCAACTTTGCTAATGGCTAAGAGTCTGAGGAAGATGGTCCCTGTCTCATAGCCTCCCACTATGTCTTACCAGTTTCCATGCACAGCCTGGGGTGCATAGGAAGCTGGGAACTTATTTTAAGCTTTCTGATATCTCCAAACGGAGGGAAGGAGGTTGAGAAAATCTGAATATTTACTACAGTGGTATTAAGATGGATGATAGTGATGATGGTCAATAAGGATTATTATTGCCATGGTTAGTATACCTCATTCAGAATAATGTATCAAGTGGTAACATTCTAGAACTAGAACTGGAAATTCCAAATCCAGTTATATTTCAGTGGGCTGTGTACCTTCTAATATCTTATTCTTTATTAATTAAATAATTCACTGAGCATCTCAGTTTGAGCAGGTGGCTGTTCTGGGTGCTCTGAATATTTATAGTGACCAGACACTGTCCCTACTCTCAGAAAGCCTTTAGTTCTGTGGGTTACAGACAGAAGCTGTTTTACTGCAGTATGGAAAATGCTGTGGTAGAGGGGACTTTCCCAGGAAGGACTTTGACCCCTGGTATAGCTTCAAATGCCGTGTGATACAATATCTTGGTTCTGACCAGCTTCTTTGCCTGTAATGGTTCTAACCAGCTTCTTGGCAAAAATTATTATTATGGCTGTGCCTCATGACATGCAGAATCTTAATTCCCTGACCAAGGATTGAACCTTTGCTCTGTACAATGGAAATGTGGAGTCTTAACCACTGGACCACCTGGGAATTCCCATAATTATGTTTATAAAATCATCTCTCTTAACACAGTTTTTTCCCTATGATCCCTTGGCTTTGTCTTTTGTTCCTTCTGGCTTTAACCCAGTGTATAAAACTTAAAATAATCTTTAAAGCTACATGGATATTTTTACACTGGTTAGCCAAACTTGCTTTACATTTAAGAGTATCCATAATTATGCAGGTGAAGCTGCAATTCCTGAGAGGAAATAATTTGAACTTGGCAGAAAATTATTGAAGGTTATGGTGGTAGACATCTCTTGAGATAACTAAAATATTTTATTTACTTTTTTTTTAATAATTGTTTTTGCCTTTAAGGTGTAATATGGTTGACTCTTATTGAGTTTTCTTAGTTCAAGCAGCAAATCCATTTGTTCTTTTGACGTTGTTTTCTCAGTATTCTGTATAGTTGGAGGAGTGTTTTCCCTATTCTTCCCTATTTTAACAGACTTACTTTTTAACTTGCTTAAGATTGTATATCTTTTTATGTAAATTACTATAAGTAGGACAGATTCGCTGGTGGCTCAGATGATAAATAGTCTGCCTGTGCAGGCAGGAGTTCCAGGTTCAATCCCTGGGTCGGGAAGATCCCCTAGAGAAAGAAATGGCAACCCACTCCAGTGTTCTTGCCTGGAAAATCCCATAGGTGGAGTAACCAGGCAGGCTACAGTCCATGGGGTCACAAAGAGTCAGACACAACTGAGTCACTTCACTTTGACTATATATAGGACAGGAAAGGATGACTGGATTAGATGAAACTTTTAGAAATTATGAAACTCAGTAGTGAAAGGCTTCCAGGAGGAGACATCCTACAGAAGTGTAGTTGTAATCCTGTATCCTGATTGATTCTTATTTCTAGTTAGTCCATGCTAGACTATAAATTTTCTGATGCTTGGTTTCCAGACTATTTAAAGTTTAGAAAAGGATTATCCTATAGTATGTGATGGCTCATATTTCTTACATTGGTAATTCATATATAATTTACAGTGTTAAATAACATGTAACATTATGGAATTATTTTAGATTATTTAGTAGTTGACAGGAAAATGGAGTAAAAGAAATGCGTGTGACTGGTCTAACAAATACATTTTCATAAAGTTATCTGTTTTGTCTTTCTTTACTTGGTGGAATGATTAGATCAGAGTGTATGTACAGTTCTTAAGATTTCTAATATGTTCCTAAGGAGCCTTCAAGAAAGTACGAATCAGTTTATTTTCATACTTCGCTATCATTTTGTCCTTTCTTATATCTTCTTATGGAAGTTTCATAGGTTTCTATTTACTATAAGTTTGTGATCATTTATAGTTAGTCTTTGTGTTACCGTGGAAGGTGCTCATGTTTAGGTCCTTTTGGGGGTGCTGGATCTGTGCTTGTTGAAAAAACTATCTTTTCTCCATTGTATTGCTTTTGTGCCTCTGTCACATCAGTTGCTTTTAAGTATGCACATCTATTTCCATGCTTTCTCTTCTGTTCCTTTCCTCCACTTGTTGCCCTTGTTGCCATTTTCACCATCAACGGACTTTCTACTACACTTGAAATCGAGTAATATTAGCCCTTCAACTTTCATTTGTTCTTTTTTAGACTTGTTTTGGCTATTCTAGATCCTCTACATTTTTATATAAATCTTAAAATCAGCTTGTCAGTTTTTATAAAAAATGAATACATGGATTAGTAGTTTCTTCCTTATTGTTGAGTAGTATTCTGAAAAAACAAAAAGATGGCACATGAAAGATGAACTCTCCAGGTCAGTAGGTGCCCAATATGTTAGTGGAGATCAGTGGAGAAATAACTCCAGAAAGATTGAAGGGGTGGAGCCAGAGCAAAAACACCACCCAGTCTTGGATGTGACTGGTGATAGAAGCAACGTCCGATGCTATAAAGAGCGATAGTGCATAGGAACCTGAAATGTCAGGTCCATCAGTTCAGTTCAGTTGCTCAGTCGCTTCCAACTCTTGGTGACCCCATGAATTACAGCACGCCAGGCCTCCCTGTTCATCACCAGCTCCCAGAGTTCACTCAAACTTGTCCATCGAGTTGGTGATGCCATCCAGTCATTTCAACCTCGGTCGTCCCCTTCTTCTCATGCCCGCAATCCCTCCCAGCATCAGAGTCTTTTCCAGTGAGTCAACTCAGGTGGTCATAGTATGGGAGTTTTAGCTTTAGCACCATTCCTTCCAAAGAAATCCCAGGGCTGATCTCCTTCAGAATGGACTGGTTGGATCTCCTTGCCTTCTCCAACACCACAGTTCAAAAGCATCAATTCTTTGGCGCTCAGCCTTCTTCACAGTCCAACTCTCACATCCATACATGAGCACTGGAAAAACCATAGCCTTGGCTAGAAGGACCTTCATCGGCAAAGTAATGTCTGTGCTTTTGAATATACTATCTAGGTTGGTCATAACTTTACTTCCGAGCAGTAAGGGTCTTTTAACTTCATGGTTGCAATCACCATCTGCAGTGATATTGGAGCACCCCAAAATAAAGTCTATAACTGTTTCCACTGTTTCCCCATCTATTTCCCGTGAGGTGATGGGACCAGATGCCATGATCTTCATTTTCTGAATGCTGAGCTTTAAGCCAACTTTTTCACTCTCCTCTTTCACTTTCATCAAGAGGCTTTTTAGCTCCTCTTCACTTTCTGCCATAAGGGTGGTGTCATCTGCATATCTGAGGTTATTGATATTTCTCCCGGCAATCTTGATTCTAGCTTGTGTTTCTTCTAGTCCAGCATTTCTCATGATGTACTCTGCATATTCTCTTAGTAACCTTCAAATA